>JAFFZH010015740.1:55471-68786 GCA_018420115.1 Euura saliciscinereae | reverse complement strand
TTTTTTTTTCGGCGAGAGCATTATGAGTTAATTTGACGCCAGTTCAGATTCCGACGAACTGCGAATTAACACTTTCGAAAAAAGTAGTAAACTGCCATGAAAAGTCTTTTTAGGGCCTCGACATCGAAATTTCAAACTTAAACTACTCCCACAGTTTTTTATATATTTCGTTAAAATTTGGTGTTTGTATTCAGTTCGCTATCTCACACGGTCGATACTTTCAAATTTCCTATATCTTGCGTTTTGACGAATCTAAAAAATCTAAAAAGTTCAAATATTCATCGTCCCGCCTTGGACTTCACGGAATACTTTTCGAAACACAAAACAGTACTGTGACAAAAATCGACAGTCATGTGTGGTTGATCCTTCTTTCAGCCATCTTCGAAAATAGGTACAATCTGTCAGTTTTTTGCCTATATCACGACAACGGTCAACTTTATCGCGATCAAAGTGAAGAAACAAAAGAAAGATGACAAAATTACACACAAAAATAATTCCCTAGTCAATTTGTGTACAGTGGATAGTTTCAGAGATATAGCGATTCAAAGAAGACAATCTACTTTCAATCTACTCTCAAAATTTTCGATAGCTTGAAAAAAGTCTCTTTGAAAAAGAGCCTCATGGAAAGTTTGTAGCCCTCGCCAACCGATCTACTATTTCGACGTTTTTATTCCGCAATGTTTCGGCAGATGGATGAATCACCCTCGCTTCTCATGTCGTGACATTTTACAGTCAGATGTAAATCGTTGAATTATACGAGCCAATATATTTCCGAGATTAATCTCTTCATTTCCCGGCCATATTATGTGGGTTCGAACTTCGTTTCGTAGTGTTTCGTTTTAAAGCTGATGGACCTCTTTCTGACATCGATGAAACCGATCGAACCGAGACTCTGTGAATCCCTCCGGCTTCCTAATTACGACAATTTGTTATCAGCCTCTAATTTCCGGGGTGGTGACTCTGACTAATGACTATCAGAAACTCTGTCGAGATTTTGATCAGTCTGGATGTGTGTATATATTTTTTCCTGATAAACCGCATGCGGCCAAGAGCAGCTATGAACGAAACCCAATCAACCTACCCAGATCCTGATCCTTGATTAGTTCGATTCCTGAAAGTGGTGAGTTTCCTGGCTATTTGTTCGAGAGCTTTTCATTCCGCGTTCTTT
The DNA here is from genome assembly GCA_018420115.1 of Euura saliciscinereae. NCBI lineage: Eukaryota > Metazoa > Arthropoda > Insecta > Hymenoptera > Tenthredinidae > Euura > Euura saliciscinereae. The sequence continues at coordinate 67,618 of JAFFZH010015740.1, read as the reverse complement.
TCTAAGGATTCTGAACAGGGTTCAAGGCTGCCAAGCTTTTTTACCATCGTACCCGCCAACAGTTGGAAAAGGTTTTCCTCCTTTCCAAATTACCGCACTCACTTATTCACCTCAGAGGATTGAAATATGCCCGAGGTTTGTTTTAGAACGGGGACGTGGGTTGATAACGTCATCCAGTATCATCTCGGTCAGTGGTTCCCGGTTGAAAATCTGCGTAATCGTTTCTCACAACCCGCCAATAACAAATTTGACGTTTATATAACGTCCCGAGATCCAAAAGGGCAAAATAACGCACCACATACACAAGAAGATTGATCGGTATTCAGCCATTGATTATTTTTTCCTCAATTTATAACAACGATGCAGAAGAGAGGCCGATGAAATATCACTAGTCGAAAAGAAAAAAGGCCGATTCATTTTCGCCGAAATGAAATTCGTGGACTAGAATTTTTCTTTCGAAAGCATTTCGGACTAGGAATCACATAGATTGAAATTTTTTTATCGGAAGGAGTTCTATGACCTAGATTTCTGTTTTCACGTGTAAAACACACCACAAAATTTACGTAATGGATTTTGTTACGAACAGATTTAGCACGCTGACCGATTCAGCACTGGCACAGTGACAACGGTAACTGCGGTTACGGTCAGAATTTCACTCGTGATAACTTTCGCTCCGTTGCACATCCCTTGGCCATCCACTTTTTTGTCGAACCATCAGAGTGTAAAAATAACGGTTGAGATATGAGTTTTCTTTTAATGAAACTAAATTAAGGTTGATAAAACGAGGGTAAAAGTAGACTGAGTCCTGTTGAGGTTGACCCGGCGGATGTCAGTGGCCATAAATTACGTAGGCAACTTTTCTCAATGAAAGCTTCCAAAGGCTGGACCTCGACGTCCGGTCCGGTCGTCACAGGGTGAAGTAAAACCCAGTGAAATTTGTGATCAGATGATTAAGATGCGACCTCTGGATCCCATCAATCACCGCTCTAGCCAAGAACGAGCCGCTCCGGTTTTCGCAAAAGGCTTCTACTAGGCCTTGGAATTACGTGGATTATATACTCCCACAAACAACTCAATTTCAACGGCCCGGAACCACGTCTACCCCAGGAAGTGAGGAACCTCGGATAGAATGACGGTAACTTGATGCCACAATGGTATCACCGAATTGCGACGAATTCCTTTGGACATCATTCCGCGGAAAAGGTTAAGACGATTAATAAAATGTAATGAAAGGGAACAAGAAAGGATCCATTTATCTCACTCTCAGGAGACTTTCGTGGTCAGGGAAGACCAAGAAGCGCGAGGAAAGGTCATCGAATTGGTAAAAGACAGTCAGGAAAAAGTTTGTGATATCGAAAAATTGATACGTTGATTAGGAAAATTGAGAATAAAGTCAAGGAATGAAAAGGTCGGGTCAGAGTCAAGGAAAAGTTACGTGATTTGAATAATCGTTGGGGAAAGACAGGGAAAAGAGAGAAAATTGAGGAGTTAGTGAGAAAAAGTAAAAAAAGATGCCAGAGGAATCGAAGAACGTTCCGCAGAATTCAGGAATTTCAAGGTAAGGTCAAAAGAAAGTCGAAGAATTCAACTAATGGTCACAAAAAACAGGAAAAACTCGTGGAATTATCAGGATCAAGAATTAGGGTCAAGAAAAAAACACGGTCACTAAAAGTCTGCAGGAAAAGCAATAAATGATCAGGCAAAGTCACGTCAAAGTCCGGAAGACGTTAAGAATAAGAAAATAATGGTCAAGAAAAGTCGGGAAAATGTCCAGGAAAAGTTTGACCGTTCAAAGAATCGTTAGAAAAAAGTCACAAACTTCAAGAAGTTGTTATAAAAAGTTGGAAAAGAGGTCCAAGAACGGAAGAAATGGTGACGAAAATTCCAGGGTTCAAGAAATGATCAGTAAGAATCAAGAAAATCAACCAATGGTCACAAAAAAATAAAATCGGAAAGGAGACAAGAAATGAAAATGATCATAAAAAGTCAGATCGAAGTCAGGCAGGCGTTGAGAATGATAATACAAATGATCGAGAATTCTGAAAACGCGGAGAAAAAAAAAAGTGAAGAAAATTCTTTGGACCGTCTTTAGCGTCGACCATGTCGTTTTTCCTCTGGATTGTTCCAAAGTGAAAAACGTGCGCGTAAACTGCACCGTGAATAAGTGGTTGGAATTCTTCAGAGCGTAGCGCTTGTTCACTGTCGGAGCTGAGGGTCATTCCTGCATTACACAAACGTTGTGAATAATCCCCTCCTGGGAAGACCAATTTCAAAAACAGAGCTCGTTCGTGACACCAATTGATGAAAACCTGACGGCGTGGTCAGGCAGATGGACGGACACGTCTTTAACGAAGCGTGCGATGCATTACAACGCGTCTCGTGGAAGACGGAAAGTGATTTCACCGTGCCTTGACAGACCATCAGTTTCCCTTAGCCTCGACTCGAACGGGACGTCAAACGCGATCAGCTCTTCAACGCGGATTCCGAAGTAGAATAAGGTTGAAGGTCGGTGCGAGTGATCGATACAAGACGTCCAGCATCACTTCCTCGAGGAATGATAAAAAAAATAGCGCGATCATGGGTTTCCGGAAACGCAGAAATTCCTACAACGCCGCAATAGCGGATGACAGCGGGACGGAAAAACGGGACGAGTCAGCATCCGGGGATGAACGAGGACTGGGAAATAAGACAGCGGGTCCGGATGGAGGGTCGAAGACCCCGTCGTCGGTGTCCAATTTGCCCCAAGTGTTTAGTTCAAAGTCACGGTTTTCAACCAGGGATGATTCAGGCCGTTGCGGATTGTGCGGTTGCAGAAAAGACTCGATGTCTTCGGCAAGAGATTCCTTCTCGAGTTACCACGGCAAGAGGAGAGACTCGGCCGTTTCCGTTTCGACCTGCCAATCTCTCCTGCTTCCGTCGTCGGTTGGAACGGGTGAAAATTTTCGCAGAGAAATATCGCAACGGCGGAGACACTCTGACCACAACTGCGGAAGGTTTGACGGGCGGATAAATCAGAGGAGATTTTCCGACCAGAACGTGACGGCTAAAAATTTGAAGGATAAAAAGATTCAGACCGGAAGGAGAGACTCTATTCTGAGCTTGAACAGCGTCAGGAGAGACAGCGGGGTCTCAGTCACTCCGAAAATGTTGAGGCGACGTTTTTCCGAGCAACTTATCCTCGAGGGTGGCCTCAGGAGCGACGTAGACGCCGAAGAACCCGCCGACGAAGAAGACGAACCCGAGGAATCACTGACCACTATCAATGCCAGGAAGAGAATCACCCTGAAAAAACACTACTACCCGGAGGGAAGGTGGGGATTTACCGTCGTTTTTGTTGCGGTATTGATTCAGATGCTATGTCACGGTTTGCAATTGGGATCCGGGACACTCGTCGTTTCCGTCATGCAACGATTCGATCAGACTTACGTCGATGCAGGTAGGATTTTGAGAATTGTCACCATTATCAATTACTCGAGAAGTTTAAAAAACTAGTTTTTAGATATGCACAAAAAAACATAAGAAAAACTGGTTCCCCTTTTGAATTGAACCCAAAAATGATCCTGTTGGAACACAAAGGAATTTTTTTTCGATTTTTTTTCTGTCTCACAAAAAATGTCCTTCCGTTTGGAGTTTTGAAAATGCATACAGATATGAACGGTTATTGAAAAATATCTGAAAAAATTTCACTGTTTTTGAAAGTGAGGGAAACCACATAAAAAATTCTGAAAGTGATAAAGGTAATTGGTCGAATTGGCATGGAATGCCTCAAACGTATCGGCAGATGTGATCTAGAGTTACACCAAATTGGCATATATGCTCACTTTGAGCTTCCTGTCGATCTTTATTGAAAACTACAGAAAAACGTTTCCCCCATTTCACGCTTGAAATAAGATACTTTTCAGACCTCCAAGTGCGAAAATAAACCATCGTAGAATTTCCAACGACCAAAAGTTTTTCCCTCGACCCACCCAACGCGTTCAGATTTTAGTCAGGTTTCAAAGTTGAGTTTGATGCGATTTTTTTGTCATTGAGAAAGTTGTTGAAAAGATTCTGGAATTCTTATTCAAGTTCTCAACGTTCAGAATCACATTTGATCATACATGAATAATTTATTAGTGCTTTATGATACAGAGGTTGATTGCAATTACCTCTATTCAATCATGTCATGACCTCGCCTAACCTAACCTACGAATCACACTCGTTCACTCCAAAAATAATTCCAAAGCTTTGAATATCTTGTTCAAGAAACTGTAGACCCATATTTGGTCATTTCGGAATCAACATATCAACGTCCTGAATTCTTCATGTCTATGGTCATAACCTCATCGTGTTGAATCGTATATGACCTTCTTCCTGAATCAATTAAAAACCTCCTTATTTATAGTTCTCAGAATCAAGAAACATATGAGGTTACGGTTGGTCAATATATGATCACTAGCCGATCCGAAGCCCGCGCTTCGCGCGGGCCGACGATTTCTCGAATTCTCAGATTCTCGAAATGATGAAGATTGTCTCATAACTTGTATCGTGGGTTGTCTTCCTTAGCATTGAAATGGACTATTTTTAGAGCTGTACCAATATATAGTATTCGAATCGAATTGAATCGTATATTTAGTTCAAGATTTCGAATAATTCGATTTTCCGAGTAACTCAAATTTTCGAATCGTTAGAGATTTCAGATAACTTAAATTTTTGAATAATTCGAGATTTCGAATAACTCGAACATTCCGAACTACACTCGGACCCCGCTATTTCGACCTTCAGTAATTCGACGAACTCGGTATTTCGACCAAATTCGCTTCGGTAATTCGACTCCCTCTACCCCCACCATCAGGCTGCGTTTCTGCCTCACTTTGGGTCTTTCCTCGCGCACACGGTCTGCGCACAACACACGCATATACCTAGACGGAGGAGTGGGGGCCCCTCGTGTCGTCGAAATACTGAATACATCGGGTCCCGACTTGGTCGAAATAGCGGGGTCCGAGTGTATCCGCACTATTCGAACTATTCGTAATTTTCGAACTCTTCGAATCATTCGAAGATTTGGATCCTTCTAAAATTTGACACTTTGAAAGATTGAAAAAATCGAGGAAATAATTTGAGTTAGTCGAGAATGCGCATTATTCGGTTCGAATTCAGAACATTTTATTGTTATTCGAATCGAGAACACTTTCTACGCTCACTCACTAATTTGAGTTTTTTTCCTATGGGCCGTTGCTAGAAATCTGAAAAATTTCGTACGTGTAGTTTCGAACCAAGAAACATATCCGCGCTCCATCAACGATCTACCACGAACAATTGCAAAGATGAAAATCAGCTTTGGTCTCATAAGTGCCAATTTCGCTCGAATCCGAATGAATCTTACAAAAACACTTGTATTTTCTCAACGCGCACACCAATTTTCAAGATCCCATGTCGATTGATGTAGGAGTTGATCCATTTTGAGGAGAATAATTTTCGGACAAATTACAATTACTTCAGTTGAAAATTGATGAAAAAAAATATGTAGCCAATTGTTGTTCATACATTTTTAATTTTCTCAAAAACCTTCCTTCTTTTTAAGTCTTCGAACTTTTTGCATCTCAATTTTTCGGTCAAACCCAAACTGATCCAGAGCTCTATGGTATTATTTTTTTAAACCCATCTTTCTCAGCAAAGATTTTAGAGGTGAGAAAATGTATTATGGGAAGAAAATCTGTTAACGGAGATCAATTTCTGAATTGAATGATCTATCTTTCCACGCAGCTTGGATATGACAAGAGGTATTCATGTACCCTATCGAAAATGACTAACAACGATATTCGAACTTCACGTGAACAAGAAATCTCCCTCATCTTTCTCGAAAATGGATTGGCTCCCACATTGATGAATATAATACCTTAAAAATTGATGTGCACGTCCAGGAAACAGTTGAGAAAGAGCCAGTGTAAGATTCTTGCGAAATTCGAGTTTCGGCCAAAATTTATTTATATCTCCTGCCTGGTTTGTAGTAGTCATTGTTTGAGTGCGAAATACGTTTCCTGGTTGGATCCTCCTTGGAACGAGCCTTGGAATAAATATATAGAACGGAAAGAATCGTAAGGTATTTAGTTGGGCGATGTCAGAAGTCCCAGTTAATTACGAATAGCCTAAAAACTTCAGACCATTTGTCAAAAATATACACGATTTTCTCTAAAGATTCGCAATTATCCGGAATATCCTCATTTGCTGGAAGCTTTGAATTATCCTTCAGTAGAATCAAATTATTCGAAATTTGGACAATTCGAATCATTCAAAGTTTCGAATAATTCGATTCGATCTTCAAATTGAATTTTCCTACTTGATTCGCAACGAATTATGTGAAAAATCGAACATTCGCACAGCCTTACTATTTTTCTGTTGCGAATTGCTTGTTGGCTTCCTCTGACCACTCCTGTGAATCATTCGCACGTACCACAAACGACGATACAGAAATCACTTTCACTTCGAACCTAAAAATCGAAAAATTACTCGTTTCACAACGTTGATTTTTCCGTGCTTAAGAATCTCATCACGAATTGACGTCTCAGGCTTTAATAATGATACGAAACCGACCTTTATTCCCCGTGTTCGATGTAGAATCAAACGTTAATCACGAACGAATGCGATGTTATCCTTCGAATCTGAGAATCAAATATTTCGCATATTGGAACTATTCAAATCATTCAAAGTTTCTAATAATTTGAAAACATCTTCAAATTCAATTTCACTATCAGATTCGCGACGAATAGTTGAACATTCGCAGAGCCCTGCTATTTTTCTGTTACGACTTGTCGTGGCCATTTCTGTAGGTCATTCGCACGAACCACGAACGACGATCCAGAAATTATTTTTAATTTAAACCTGAAAAAATATAAAAATCACTCATTTCACAACGTTAATTCTTCCGTGCTAAAGAATACCTATGCTCAAAAATTGACGTCTCAGGCCTTGAATATGATACGTAGCCGACCTATAATTTTCCCCGTTTTCGATGAAGAGTGAAACTTCAATCAGGGACGAATGCACCTTTGACCCTCGAATCTGTCAGTCGTACGCGAGAGCTAACTTCTTCCGTTGACCTGAAGAATCAAGAAGGCCAATATATTACACCTATCCGAACCGTACGACGAAGATCATGAACACAAATCGTTGCGGTTTGAATATTTATTTACTCATCCGAACGTCGTGTTGTTTTGACGTAAGTTTCAGATTCATGAAATGAATTCGTCATCATCGTTATCACCAATGTTTATACAATTGTCTCTAAAGAGTCGCAATTATCCGGAACATCCTCATTTTCTGGAAGCTTCGAATTATTCGTCAGTAGACTCAAATTATTCGAATATTCGAACTCCTCTAATCACTAAAAGTTTCGAATAATTTGATTCGATCTTCAAATTGAATTTTACTATTTGATTCGCAACGAATAATTCGAAGAATCGAAAATTTGCACAGTCCTACTGTTTTTCTGTTACGACTTGCTTGTTGGCTTCCTCTGGGCACTTATGGAGGTCATTCGCACGAACCACGAACGACGATGCAGAAATCGTTTTCAATTCAAACCTAAAAATCGAAAAATTACTAATTTCACGGCGTTAATTTTTGCATGCTGAAGAATCTGATCACGAATTAACGTCTCAGGCCTTGATAATGATACGAAACCGACCTTTATTTCCCGTGTTCGATGAAGAATGAAACCTTAATCACGAATGAATGCCCTTTTAACCCTCGAATCTGTCAGTCGTACACGAGAGCCAACTTCTTTCGTTGAATTAAAAAATCAAGAAAGCCAGTATATTTCGGCAATCAAAACCGTAAGACGAAGATCATGAACATAACACCATGCGAATTGAATCCTTATCCATCCGAACGTCCTGCAATTTTGAATGAATATCCCGAACACGAAACCTCGTATAACCCTTTGCTTGATCGCCACTGACATCCAAAATAATGACAGGCGAGTCAACGAAACTACAAATGACGCGCGGAAAACGACCAGAAATATCTCGACGCGACCTCAAGTCTCGAAACGAACCACCCAATCGGCACGCGAATAAATTGTCAACAATAGGTGCGAGTTTTCGAGTTTCGAGCGGTTGTGCGAGTTTTCGAGTTCGAGCGGTCACGGATCCTTTAAGATTGGATGCTTGAGCATATATGACAATTATTGCGTCGTGTTTGATCAGATATGACCTCTTTTCAGCTCCCAAAGTAATTAAGGAGCTTTCTTCTTCATTTCGTAACAATTCGAGAGATGATCGATCATATATGGTCAGATCATATTCATATATTAACGGTGTAAAATTGATTCAAAAGTGATTTTTGAACTAAGAACGTTTCAAAAGACATTTGAGTTTATATGAATAGTATATGATGAGATATGACGTTTTTACGCTACAACAGTGATAAAAAAATCTTCAATCTCGACTGCCGAATATTTAAAAAATATTTCATCATCGTCTATATTACAATCAATCGTACCTGATCATTATTCTACCATATTTGATGATGACTTTTATCACTCCAAAAGCGATTCACCAACCTCAATTTCTAGATCAGAACATTTTTGAAGGTATTTGATCATATATGACAATATGACCCGTTCGCGCTATGAAAATCATTCGAAAGCTCCTTATCTCTCGTTATCTTAACATTTTGAGGGATTTTCCATGGTGTCCAGATGATATATCACAAGTCTTGATCATCTATGTTGCTATGAATGATCATATATATGACCTTCAAAGACCTCTTACATCTTCAGTTCTAGTGAAGATATAAATTCAGTGGAACAAAAAAAAAAAAAACGTAAGAAAAGCTCTTCTCTCGAGACACAACGATGTATTATGTGTTTTTATCTCCGTCAAAACCTGCCATTGACATCTCTAATAACGTCGTCTGAGGGAACCGAATCGTTTTGCCTGACCAACACGGAGTGACCCGATAAAGTGGGGTGATTCGTTATCACCACGAACGCGTATACTCGATATATCAACTCGGTTTATTGGGGACAAATCTATGCCGTAAAATCCGATAGTTAAATCCTATTCGGTATTCTGAATTATGATATACTCGATGACAAATCCGACGATTAACGATCCCGCAGTGTGACAAAAAAAAATTGAAACATTTCAGATCTATTCGGGTTTCAAATTAAGGGGACCAGTGCGGCGTGGTACCCAAAGTTAATTTTGACTTTTTTTCAAATCACTTGTCGTAAGGTTTCAGACACACGGTTGATCCGATTACGTCTCTAGACGTCTCATTTCCTTCGGAGAACAATTCTTCATCGTGTGAATGTGGGAAACTGAGAAAAAAAAATCTTGTGATGAGTTATGGTCAGTTGGCGAAATTTGGCGACAATCCAGTCACTCTTTTGCTGAGAACTTGCTCTCTAAATTTTTTGGAGTGACATATTCACTCCAAGGTCGGAGTGAGAGTGTGCTTCACTCGACTTGGAGTGAATAACCACTCCTTTAGAGTGAAACTGATCACTCTTTCGCAAAGAGTGAATATTTTCACTCTAACGTGTGGAGTGATTTATTTTTCGCTCCAACTGTCACTCCACAAAGAGCGATTGAGATCCTGCGCAGGCTCTCGGCGTAACCACAGACACACAGCCATAAGAGGTTAGCGGGCGAGTTGACGAACAATCTCTTCAGTTTGGTCAACTTTGTCTCCAGTTTCGTCTCTTCCAGTCGTCCTTTGAGTTTTGATTATACGATACTACGGTGTACCTGTGAAACGTAACTATTCATCATCCGAAAGTGTGAGGATTCGAGGTATACAGCAAACTTAGAGTGACTTACGCAAGTGAGGTCATATAACCTACAAATTTGTTAAGATCTGAACGAATGTCAAGAAAATGTGTAATCTCTGATGCGCGGTGGCTATAGACCGAATCCATGGCAAATCGAACAACCCGGAAACTGTCATGTCGCAGTCTTCCCATAATGGAAATACCTGTTTTTTCTGAGACAAAGAAGGGACCCGTATTTTTTTTAGAAGTGAAAATATTTGAGGAGCGAAAATGCCACTCTTGTGGAGTGAAAAGGTCACTCTTGTGGAGTGAAAAGGTCACTCTTGTGGAGTGAAAAAGTCACTCTTGTGGAGTGAAAAGGTCACTCTTGTGGACTGAAAAACTCACTCTTGTGGAGTGGAAAGGTCACGCTTGTGGAGTGAAAAAGTCACTCTTGTGGAGTGAAAATGCCACTCTAAAAATCAGAGCGAATTTTCACTCGAAGGAAAGAGTGATAATTCACTCCAGTTGGATTTGCGCTGTTTTCAGTAGCGCTTGGAGTGAATTTTCACTCCAATAGAGTGAGTTTTCACTCCCAAAAATTTAGAGAGTGGTCCAAATTATTTTTTTTCCAATTTCCCTCATTCACACGATGAAGGATTGCTCTCCGAAGAAAATCAGACGTCGAGAGACATAATCGGATCAACCCTGTGCCTGAAACCTTGCGACCAGTGATTTTTGAAAAAGTCCATTTTTCGATGCGCAATGAACTTCTGAATCACGTTCCATACTGGTCCCCTTGAGAAAACGAAATTCACACCCAGTTAAGGGTTTTGTTATCTTTTAATCAATTTTTGGTACATGAAATTGAATATTTTTATGAAACAACACCGAAAGTTTATCATACAATTTTTTACATAATTAAATTCATCCCCGCACGGATATGAAAATGGAGATCTTCCGTTTCGGTCAAATTTCATCGTCTCTTGAATGATTCATGACATAAATTCGTGCTACGAATTACCGGAATAATTTCATATACCACGAGTGTTGACATCAATCTCTATATTCATCGTCCGTCTCCGCTCTTAAAACTGTTATTCAAAACCTAGGATACCTCCTAGTGGTACGGGTATAGTGCCAGGGTTTATAAGGTGTCTCGTTTTTACTCGTTGAAAACGTTTCATAACTATGTACCGCACCTAAAATGTTTAATATCCGGTCATAATATGCAACCGACGAAGTAATGAACGCTGCAGTAATGCAGTTTCATACCTCGCGGTTCCTCTCATTGTCAGGAAAATAGGTTTTTTGTAATACGTGCATCAAATGTCCCCCATTTTGTGCCTCTGAAACGTGCTAGAAGTGGTCTTTTACAGCAGCGCATGCGCAGATCTTTATTTTCTCGCTAGTTACCATTATACACGTATTTAGAACACTCTAGTAACTTTCTGCCGCGCCTTCGACGCGCCGTCTGGCGGCAGAGAATCAGATCAAAGTCGAGCCAGCTGTCATGTCGGGATTGCGGTTAAATTAGCACGTTTCAGAGCCACAAATGGGGGACTTTGATGCACTTTTTACAAAAAATAATATGTGACACACGTGCGAAGACAAGCGGAAAGTAAATCTCTGCTTTCTCGCACTTGTATCACAATATACTATTTTTTTTAACTTCCTGTTTCTCTGTTTTTAGAAAAAAAAGAGTTATTGTGATCACTCAAAAAATGAAAATTTGAGTTTCCACTGAATTTTCAGATAAACTTACGACTCTAGTTTTAATTATTGATTAAAAAAGAAAAAAAAAAAGGAACAAAAAAAAAAAAAAAAAAAATGAGAAAATGGGGACACACCACTCGGGGCAATTTGATGCACCCGGTTCACCGGCAAACGGTACTTTTGAACGACTTTTCCCGGTTATTATATTATATCTAAAACTACGTTAACCCACATATTTTCTATCACTGCAGTAAAATGCGGGTGCATCGATTTAAGAGGCGGCAGTATTCGGTGACATTATGTCTTATAGTTTCTTCACGAATAGAAAAAAGATACAAAAAAAAAAAAAAACTTGAACAAAAACGTTAAGTTATTCCTGATGCGAAGTACTATCGCGACACTGTTCGAGTAAAAGTTAACTATTTTCAAGAAGCGAGGGGACGCATCGATAATATCAGAGGAGGGAGGGCATTGATGCCCAAACGATACTGAAAGTTACGCACGAGCTCGCAGACTGCATGCGTGACTCAAATATCCACTACTTTCGTATATGATAGGTATACAACACGTGGGTGGGAAAAAGCAGGCAGTTACGTAGTGTGAGGTTTATTGCCAACGACATAAATTCGCAAAATTTCAAATTGTCACACCCTGAACTTAGATTTGGGGGGGGGGGGGGGGGGGGGGGGGGGGGG
>JAFFZH010015739.1:115006-133204 GCA_018420115.1 Euura saliciscinereae | reverse complement strand
TGAAAAAAAACAAAAAAATTTAATCGCGCGTCCAAAATGCGCGATTTCGTGTCCAGAACCCGTTCATCGTACTCAGACGGCCTTTTTCCACCGTCCTACACTCTCTGGTCACAAGTTCGCTGACTTTGGTTCGAAAAAATTTAAATTACAAAAAAAAAAATCGCGAAGTGTCCGAAAACTTTGGTGTCCAATCGGGACGTGTCCAATAATTACATGTCCGATAAAAAAAATTATTGGACACGTGTCCAATGGGATCCGTGTCCAATCCGAAAGTTTCCTAACGGGCCATTCCCAGAATGACCACATGCCGTACGTACGGTTGCCTGTTTCAGGCGCACCGAGTGGCCCGTATAGCGAGAAACTCACGGTATATCAGTGCTCAGTTCGCAGCGAATCGGAAGACGTGGATCTTCAAATCAACATGGCGTCCCGCGCAGGCAAGTGTCAAACTCGAATCGACGGATGGGAATAATGAGTGATAAACAATGGAAGAAAATTAGCCGAAACTTTTATTTAGTACAGTGACAGTGAAATTAAACCCGTCCGAAAACACCCAGCGTATATTGAATCGCCTAATCGGTATAAACGAACTCGACTTTGACCCGGGGAGGAGGGCAATGTTCCCGTCTCCTGTCAATAACACCGAGCGATAAACAACCGACGACGATATAACGAAAATTCGTCGTCAATCATTCCGTCCATTGTCGTCCTCAAGAGTTCTATAATTAAAAGCGAGCTAAGTTTAATCCGGCCAAATGTCTACCTTTGATTACGACTTTGCCCAACCGTTCGCGGACCTGGAGCCTCCGCACTGGGGGGCACTGAGAGAATTGTGTCGAGCAAACGCCGACTATTTCTCAACCGATCACAGCGACGCTAGCTTCCGGTTGCACGGAGCACTGCTCGCGATGCTGGACCACCTCGAACAGATCCGTCCGTTGTATAGAGAGATCGCGAAAATAGCTCCTTTGTTCGACTTTAATGCCCAAACCCCGGGAAACGGCTACCGCAGCTTTCTCTCAGTCGTAGACAAGTGCGTTCTGCATTCAGTCTGCGTTTGCCGTCAGCTATGCTGCCACAGAGATTCTATTTTGTTCAGAAAGACCCATTACATGAGGTAAGAGACTCGATTCTAAGAGAATTCAGCGTTGATTAACGGTATTTAATCCCCCCCAGAGAGGTCGAGGCCTGCCTTCAATTGTTGGCTTCGCTTTGTACTTGCCTGCAGCATTTGAAGACTCTTTACTCCTGGAGGGAGACGACCTCCGGTGAACGGCCGTCTCTGTTTACATCGGACTCTCACAGTCCACAGGAGCTCCTTGACCAAACCGAAAGCATCAACCAGTACAGTTTTTACGGGAGGTGTTTGGGGTTCCAGGTATACAAGTTCATCTCCTTTCTCTGCTTATTTATTTTCACATGTAAATTATCGCGATTAATAACAGAAGAAGAGGCACAATTCTACGCAGACTTGTCTATAAAAAATTGCATGCATAAGATATGAAGAAGAATTTTTTAGGCAGTCGACCATGCAAGGAGAAAAAACCTAAGTCACTCTTCGGACACCTTTTGCAGCTATTCGCAATTAATAATAATAATAATAATACGGGATTGAATTGATGAAATTTTTTCATTCGAGTATCGGAGCAAAAAGTTTCGTTTATGTCGTTTGAACAAATCCTGACTTACGTCTGGACTTGAGTTACAATCAGTAATACATTTTGTCCGCTTTCGATCTCTGTACATACACCTTGAAATGACAAAAAAGTCAAGCGGCCAAAAGTAATTTTTTATATTTTAGAATGTTTTTCACACGATTTTTTGTCTATGATGCACAAAATAAAATCTATCGGTGAATCGATTCAAGTTTTTCTGGTCTCAAACTATTCGGTAAAGAGGCCTTCTCAAAATGAACAGAGAACTTCTTGATCTGATCAAAATTTTACCAGATATTCATCATTCTTTGGAACAAAATAGCGTTTTTCTGTCTTCATACGTTACTTTTCGTGATAACTCGAGCAAAAATAAAATTATGTCAAAAAGTTCTCCGTTCATATTGAAAAGGCTTTTTTACTGAACGGTTTGAGACCAGAAAAACTTGAAACGGTTCACCCGTAGATTTTATTTCGTGTATCATAGACAGAAAAGAAATTGTTCCTAAAATCATGTGAAAACCATTCAAAAGCCTCAAGAATAACTTTCGGTGGTTTTGAAATTTTTGAAATTTGAAGGTGTATGTTCCCCTCTAAAACATGCATATTTTAGTTGAACCCGAAAATATTTCCTGTATGTCGAATTTTGAAGCCGGAGGTCGAACGGCTGAGAAGATTTGTCTAAAATTGTTGTTACACTCGATCGATTCAACTAATAATCGATTTTCATTCATTTCCTGTATCTAGTTCTGCGACAGTATGAAACGTGTCCTGAAAACTATATCAGTGTGCATGGCATCGTTCAGCGAAGTGTATTTCGCTAATGGAACGTTGATCGGAAGGTGTACAAATTCGTTGAAATATCTGGTTGATCCAGAGGCGAGGGCCAGACGCATAGTGAACATATCTCAATGCGCGGACATAAACTTCTGCAAAGACTTCTGGATGATCAATGAAAATGGTAGATAAAATCGATTTGAGAAATTTTTCTTCAAGAAAAATTCTTTCTGGAAGAAATACCTGATTGTTTTTCACATTCAATTGGTATAATATCTATAGTCTTACAGAGCTGCTACAACGTCTGCCCGCTATGATGATTCCCACGATCGCCGTTAACCAAGTCATAATGATACCTCCTGAGGAATTGACTCTGCAATTGGAAAACGGTACTTCGGTCTCCATCCCCGTACCTCGTAGCCATTTGGGGGAGAGACCTCTGTCCGTGCGTCTGCTGAGTGCTCATCACAGAAAAGGAATGGTAGGTAGATTTCAATTCTACGGTCTAACGATGCTCCTAAATTGATTAGAATGTTTTGTGTTTCACAGATCGGTTCCCGAGGTGTCGTTGAATCCTTGCCCGCGTCCGACGGACTGATAGTTCACTGTCACGGCGGTGGATTTGTGGCTCAAAGCTCCCGTTCTCACGAGGTTTATTTACGCGATTGGGCAGTGGACCTCGGGGTTCCTATTCTGAGTATAGACTACAGTTTAGCCCCAGAGGCGCCTTACCCTCGGGCTCTGGAGGAAGTATTTTACGCGTACGCGTGGGCTTTGAAAAACGCCGGTAATCTGCTAGGAAGTACGGCTCGCAGAGTGATTCTCGCCGGTGCGTTTATCCAGCTGTAATATTACCGATAACTTTATAGAAATGCTAATGATAATGTTGGTACAAAACCGTTCCGCAGGAGACTCGGCAGGGGGTAATCTAAACTTGGGAGCGACTCTGAAATGTTTAGAACTGAACGTCAGAAAGCCAGATGGGATTTTTGTGGCCTATACGCCGGTCCTGGTTGAGTTTATACCTTCCCCGGCGCGTCTGTTATGTCTCACAGACCCTCTCTTGCCCTTTGGCTTCATGATGCGCTGTCTCAAAGCCTACGCCTCCGGCGAAGGTCCGCAACAGCAAATGTGCGCATAAAATAATTCTAGTTACTTCTCCTGTACCATGTAAGGCGATATTGAATACCCACGATCGAATTCCAGATACAAAGAGGGAGAGAACGGCAAATGCCACGAATCTGAGACCGAATCGTTCGCCGAAGTGAGCGAGAGCGATCTCATTGCACTTGCTCTGAGTCCTACAGGGGATGAAACTAACGACGAACACAAGTTGGTGTCTTTTCCGTCCGATTCCACGTTGAATTCGGTCAGTTTAGCTGAGGCTGATGCTGTACAAGGTCAGGATCTCTTTCATCCGATACAAGCAGTGATAATACTTCCAGGTAATACGATGTATTTTTCAACTTCCAGTCACCTTGGACGCCACCACGCCGAGTAGGATCAACGGAAAGGAACAAACTCATTCTCAGGAGTATATAACGCAGTTTTTGAATCAATTCAAGAACAAATCGTCGGATAACTTGGCTGCGGTATCAAACGACGATAAAATTAAGGAGGAAAAATACTCGGCGCCCGAAAAGCCCTGGTCTCTATTTGGCTGGAGTTTAGGAAGTAATAACAAGGCAAGGCTACTTAATGCGGAAGGTGAAAGAAGCCCGTCGGAAGAATTCGTATTCACTGTTCCCAGAGACCCTCATTTAAGTCCGTACTTAGCATCGCCTGATATGTTGGCTCAGATGCCGCCGGTGAAAATTTTGGTAGCTATTTTTCAGTCTTTCATAGATTCACAGATCGTAAAATTTCATCGACTGATCCGTGAATATTTTCAGACGCTCGAGCTCGACCCTTGTCTAGACGATTGCGTAATGTTCGCGAGGAAGTTGAAAGACTTGGGGAATTCCGTGACGTTGGATATACTTTCAGGATTACCGCATGGTTTCTTGAATTTTTGCCTGGTAAGTTTTCAATCGACTGTTTTTACAGGAGAATAACGATTAACTTTGATGTTTCTTCTCTCCATTTAGCTGTCGAAGGAGGCGAGCGACGGCTCGAAGCTCTGTGTAAAAAGAATACGAGAGCTACTCGGCGACGATTAGTCAATTATCAATTCAAATTATTCGCACAAGTTCCAGCTGGAGCTCGTGTTTCGACTAAGTATTCGCCATAAGCTTGTGGCTTCAGTCTACTCAAAAGACTCGATAATTAATGCATGCCAGCTAATTGTGAAACAGGTTTACGATAGTGAGAACTTGTAATATAAATAAGTGATGAGGTACCCGTTCCCGTGTATAAATAATGTCTATTTTATCCGTTTATCTATTTAATTTTCGAGTTCTAAAGAAAAGAGTATATAAACTTTTGGAATTAGATTGTAAGATAACAAGATTGAACCGGCCATAAATTCGATACTAATTTTTGTCGGATTTCTTTATAAACGAACATTCGAGGTGCTTAATTACAGAATATTTTCTATTTACGGCAATTTACGCGTTTTATGTAAGTTATTTATTATTTTCAATTCCACAAAGTATATATATATATGTATGTAATATGAATGTATAAAAATGTATTTTATAACTAAAGAAGATTGTGTTTGAAGATTTGTATCGATTACAAGCTTGTGAAAGTGTGTTACGTGAAGTTTGTCTACAGCCAAAGTATTTTCTCCCTAAACAATGTTAAATATAAGCGAAGTTGAATCAATAATGTAAAAGAATTATTGTAATTATGAATATTCGAGTTTTCCAGACAATATATTGCAATCGTTGCGCTCATTTCAAAGCCAATAAACCCAATCGAACAGTTATTCTCTGTTTACACGATGATTTACAGATAAGAGAAGAAAAAACTTAATACGAGGAACATTCTTTATTGACAATTTGTACAGCAGATAACATTATACGATGAAAACAGATGATGGAAGATTGATAGATGAAGGTAATTGTTCATTGGCTAGCTGCTTGCTGGTGGTTAGCCGTAGCAGGCGGACGCAAAGTCTTCTGTAAAACATGAGCATCGGCAGGCTCAATTCGTTTGTAGTAATGTTTTTTCGTCTCTACAACCTCGAAGCCAAATTTCTTGTAGAAATCAATCGCTCCTTCGTTGTTGACTTGAACATGCCTGAATAAAAAATATGAAAAACAAAGTTATCCACGAAACTGAATGAATAAACGATCGAAAATTTCACTCACAAGAATATTGAGTCAAAATTGCCGTCCTTTGAGACGTAATTAAGTACATGCTGAACCATGACGGTGCCGATACCCAGACGACGATAGGGATACAAACATCCCAACGTCATTATATACAATCGACGTGAATTTTCTGACGTATCGACGCGACAGCAGACGGCCCCAACCTGGAATAAATGGTCGTTGAGTACGAGCGAAGTGTCGACGAGGGTTTATCGAATGAAAGGTAATTTTCCGTACCACGATGTCGTTGTAGTACGCGAGTTTGGCCAGCTCACCAGCCTCCAGTACGTCTTTGTAGAACTTCTCGTTGTATGATACAGGAAAAACAACTTGATTCAGAAGTTTAAGTTGTTTTATGTTGTGCGGTGTAACGTCACCGAGTTCTATCTTCGACCTGATTAATTGGCAGCGTTTAATAATCCAATAATCGATGCAGGGTTTAACATTTATTCGAACGATTGCGAAGAGCGTGGAAAAACACAAGCGTACATAACCTAAAACGAGGACGCTCACTCACCTCGTCATTGTCCGTCGCCTGTTGATGTCTTTGGTCCTCTGTGTCTGAAAATAATCGACGTGTTTGTAACACGCGGTGATAAATAATTCCCGTTTATAAATATGCTGTGTGTTATAAAAATGGTCCGTTTTTCGTCTGCATCCGACCGAATTCGCGGCACGTCTGACGTCACGTGAATGATTATTTTTACTTATTTTTCGTTCAAGTTAAACCGATCTTACAAACCCATCTGCTCTCTGATTCGCTAATTTAATCCGGAGAACCAATAGCGACTCGGTATTACAGGCATCGCGATCATTCGGCGACAAAGTAGTCGAGATAGTGGATTTAAGAGCATGCTCCAGTCATTCTTTACTCTTCTTTACCGACCGTACCCGGTTTTCACTTGTTTTCACTGATAGCGAAGCCTACGCGTCACGAGCACGGAAAAGGAACCAACAGCGCAATTCTGGATGGAATTCCGAAGATGTATATCGGAAAACTTCTTTGTTTCATGCAACAATGAAGACGTATTCTTGAAAACTGCACAAAATGGTAATTGTCGATGTCAACCGGTGGTCGCGGCCATGATGAACGGGCGAAACTCACAATTACTATTTTGTGCAGTTTTCAAGAATACGTCTTCATTGTTGCATGAAACAAAGAAGTTTTCCGATATATATATCTTCGGAATTCCATCCAGAATTGCGCTGTTGGTTCCTTTTCCGCGCTCGTGACGCGGAAAAGGAACCTTTGCTATCAGTGAAAACAAGTGAAAACCGGGTACGGTCGGTAAAGAATGACTGGAGCATGAAAGTCACGTGACCTCGATATGACTTACACTTGGAATTTTCAAACGCTATTTTCTCAGCCAAAACACATTCGATTGATGCGAAATTGATATCAGTGACGTAGAAAAACTTAACGAAGGGCCTGCCAATCGTGGATTTTCGAATATCGAAAGACATAATTAGAATTTTGTGTAACAATATTGTTCTGTAACCCAAGGAGGTGCTGCCCCTCGTGGAGAGAGGCAGCACTTCCTTGGATTACAGAACAATATTGTTGAAAAAAAAACTGTTATTACGTCTCGATTTTCGAAAATCCACGATTGGCAGGCCCTTCATTGATTTCTCTACGTCACTGATATCAATTTCACATCAATCGAATGTGTTTTGGCTGCGAAAATAGCGTTTGAAAATTCCAAGTGTAAATCATCAGCCTCATATCGAGGTCACGTGACTTTCATTTCACCTTAAGGTTTTCATCGAGACATCGAGTCAAGCAACCTGTCCGTCTGAATAACCGTGACGTAATAGCTGCGCGCGCCTCTACCGCCATCTTGTACACCACATGACCTCGTTGTCGTGTCCCGTGACCAGCTCACGTGAATTTTGACAAATTCAAACGGTTTTTGGTGGCAAAAAATGGATATTTTGGAGCAGCATCTTGACCCGCAAGATGTCAGGTAATTAATATACCGATCGATCATCGACGCTTCGTTTAAAAGAGTCCGTCGAGTTCCGTCCGTCGGATCGTGAAGGTCATCGCAAACCCTATCGCACGCATTTCCTTATTTACGTTTCTGTCTCTCTCTCTCGTTGTTCCGTCGCTACTGCGTAATTATTCGTCGGAACAATTTCTTTTTGGAAAGAGCGATTCGAATAACCTATAATATCGTTTGCAGCGTGTCAACGAACAAGGACGACGAAACTAGTGGCTTAGTGCTGGAGGAGGCAGAGTTTGTTGATTGCGACGGCGAAGGTATTTATATTGTTTTATATCGCCAACACGGCAACACGATTTACTTTTCGAACCAACCAACATCGACTTTCGCCAAAGATTGGCAGCACTGCGCGATCTTCCGAATCCCGGACGTCGATGTTGGTTTAACGATATCAGATTCGACTAGTCAGAGCATAGATTTATCCTCCTGTGATAGGCGAGGCTGTTGGCGAGGATGGAATACGGTACCAAGAGACGCTCGCCTACCGAGTCGTCCAGGTCAACGGAGGCACGACTGGCAATGAAATCGAGCTGCCTGTATCGCAGGCGGCCAATAATACCGTGCAGGTTTTAACGTCCCCGTTGAACGGACAATTTTACGTAATTGGAAACGCCAACGAAGTTTTTACTACCGCCCAAACGTCCAGGTCGCTCGCGCCGAGAGCCACGCTTCAAATCGAAAATCCACGCAACGTAACTACGGGACTTAAAAAGGTTCGATTTTAGCTTCGGTAGCTCGTTACTGTAGCTTAACCATCGTTTTTTTCATTCTTTTCAGAGAGACGACAGGCGGAGAGCTACACACAACGAAGTCGAACGCCGGCGTAGAGATAAGATAAATAACTGGATAGCAAAGTTGGGTAAAATTATACCCGAATGTAACAGTACCGCGAATGGTAACGCGAACGTTGGCGGAGACGGGAAGGCGAATTACGAAACGCAGGTAGGCATTTGCGTTGATTTTTTGTCACTCGTCGACGGCTAACGAGAGTCTTTTTCTTGTTTTCCAGAGTAAAGGAGGGATCCTGGCAAAGGCTTGCGAGTACATAGGGGAATTGAGATCGGCGAATCAAGGTCTCGGACAGTGTTTGCGCGACAACGACAAGCTGAGACACGAAATAAACGCCTTGAAGCAATTGGTGGCTCAGTTGAAGCGAGAAAATGCTCAGTTGAGATCACAAATCACCTCTCCGACGCCGAGTTCCGACGTTGTTCATCTGAGTCCCTAATCGATCACTATAGAATCGTTTATTATTATTTTATTCGTTTGTACATAGATATATCGTTAAGGTATTCGCTTAACGTTGAGATAACTAGAGGATTTGAATACCGAAGATTAGACGCGGACATTTTATAGCGACTGAAGTTTCACAAAGCGAAAATCGATATTGGAAAATTTTATCGAGTCTCCAATTCGAGTTTTTTTTTTTTTTTTTTTTAAATTTTATTTTCATTTTCATTTTTAAATAGCATCAGTCAAATTCTCTGGAGTATAATCATGTTGAGCTAATTAGCCGCCTCGGTTCGTCTGAGACGATCGAGATATTTGAGAAAGTGTTAAGTACAGATTTTATAGCTCTCCCAAATTTATTCAGAGATTTTCTTCTCGTTTAATGCCTTCGACGTTAGATCGTCTACGTCTATTATCTGAACCTATAAGACTTGTGAAATCACCCCCACAGCTTCGTGATTAACTAACAGTTACTAATTTATTACATAGTTCGTAATCGACTTTCATCTTAATTGGATCGACAGGATTCAGCTATATCGGATGAATGAGCGGGGTATAAATGAGGGCTGTGAAAATCGATGCCTGTTTTCGATAATCTGTCGAATATCAGTTCACCAACTTCTATACTATATAATGTTATAAAAAACGAATTCCGAGAAACTCAAACCAAAATAAGGGAAAGAAAAAGAGGAACAGAATGAAAGATCGAATTATAATATGTCCCCAGTTTCGGTCACGGTGGCAATAAAATAAATGATGACAAATGTTATATCAATCTATGATGATGATATTCAAATTTGTTATAGCTAATTGAATACTTTTTTACCGATGAGATAATAAAAAGAATATTAATAATATCCAATTGCTTCTGGCACACCGTAGAATATTTTTGAGGACCGAGACTAAAGACGTGAGTTGATGGAAACAAACAAAAAAAAAAGAACCATTGTCCTGTATAGAGCAATATTTTTTTGATTGACAAAAAAGAAGATGAATTCCAAGGACAAAATGATAATCCGAATGTAACGTGTAATAATTATTTGTAATATACTGTTATTGTATATATGGCGGGGTTATTGTTATATTATTATTAATTAAATATTAAATAAAATTAAAAAGTGAACTAAACTTTGTCTATCTTGTTTTGATATTTTCTTTTCTATCTTTAATCCAGATATTGAGTGGAGGAAATCGAATTTTCAATTAATATATAGACACCAGTTTTTTTTGAATAATTTTTTTTTTTTTTTTTTTTTTATTCTTTACATATCGTACATTGGAAATGATACTGAAGCTGCTGGAATTCCGGACAGGGTGTGGATGAAATTTTCTTTGTTTTTTTGTTTTTCATAACATAAACCCAGCACCTCATTTTTTAATTCTATATTCAATCTTACAATTCTACGTGTTTCTTTTATTATTATTATTATTATTATTGATTCTTTATTCAATATTTTTCAATTTTTTTTTATCCTCAACGTTCCAACGTCAATATAATATAACTTTATTAATTACCTAACGTTTAAATTCTATTATGTTCATAGTATAATATGGTACAATAATACTCCATGATTTATTTCATAATTTTTTTCCATGTAGTTAAGAAAACTGTCGTGCCATCGCTGGATATGATAATTTAAACACCAAGGCCATGGTTTTTTTTTGTAATTAATATCGTCCGTTATCAGCGGATGAGACGAGAGTTTTCAACCGAGAAATTCTATATTGTACACCTGGCTATGTTTTATTATTAATATAATCCACTGACAATTCAAAGATACCCACTCTCAACATCTGAAATCACATGAAAATGTTCGATGTCTGAGTAGAGTAAATTTAAAAAAACAATCTAAACTGTGAATAATTCTGATAAAAATACAAGCTTCCTGTTCTTTTTTTTTTTTTTTATTCTCTAAATAGGAATAACTTACGCGCGATTGGAAACACATTTTCGACGAGGTAATTTTACCTACCAAGCTAGTATTTAAAGGAGTTCCGATTAAAAAAAAAAATTATTTATTGTCTCGATTTAAAGTCAGAGCACGTGGTTTATGACTCAGGTAATTTATCTCATACATTGAGTCTAATTATTTAATCTATGTAATATGAATAGGATATTATTCACCGAGTTTTTTTTTTTTATACAAATCACCGTTTCGCGCTGATTGGGATTAAAACAGCGCAATTTTATTATTTTTTAGCATCGTTGAGTAATTTTTGACGATGCTATTCCAAGACGACTGTGTTGTGGTTGTTTTCAATGAATAGAAAAAAAACTACCAAATTTTGATAGGAACACCTTTAAATATCCACAATCCAAAATGATTAAATACCAAAGGAGTGTTGAAATGAGTGGTGGGAAGTATAATTAGTCCTCTAGGTTTCTGAACGCTTGTTGGATGTCTTCGTGCAACTGTTCGAAATCTGCCCTGATCTTAGATTCACCGTCCTTCACTGGGTCCTGATTCGATAAATGAATAATTAGAATTAATTCAACGATAAACAAATTTTCTAGATCAAAAAAAATCGTACCTTGAATTTCATCGAGCTGAGTTGGTAGAGGATGTTGCCCATGCTGTCGCGGATCACGTTCCAGGTGATTTTGTTGTCCGATTGAGCTGTGGACTCTACGGCGTGCCTGGCCATGTCGTAGAACGCGATCATGTTGCGAAGCATACCGACGGTCTTGTAGAACGGGCAGAAGCGATCGTACGCCGAGTAGCTGTTATCATAGAACGTCGATAAGTCGAAGTACACCATGAAAGGTGAAAAGTATAAATCACCTGTTCTGTTGTAGGAAATCGTCTTTCAGAAGCTTCGCGACTTCCAGAGTGATTTTATCGGTCTCAGCTAGGGAAGCTTTACCGACGAGCTGCACAATTTCGGACAAGTCTTCTTCTTCCTGGAGGATTTCCTTCACCTTGGTTCTGAGGGGTACGAACTCCTGGAAGTTCTTGTCGTAGAAATCGTCCAGGGCGCGCATGTACTTACTGTACGATATCAGCCAGTTGACCGAAGGGAAGTGCTTGCGCTGGGCAAGCTTCTTGTCCAGACCCCAGAACACCTGGAAACATCAATAATCTATTAGTCTCTGGACTCGAATATTTTTCTAACACATTCCCCGAAGATTACCTGCACGATACCCAAAGTGGCGCTGGTCACAGGGTCGGAGAAGTCTCCACCAGGGGGTGATACGGCTCCTACGATACTGACGGAACCCTCACGGTCCGGGTTACCCAAGCACTTGACTCTGAAAGATAAGAAAAATTCGAGCATCTAAACAAAAGTTCAGATAATGTATCAACAGACACGAGTTCGGTCTGTAAAATTTGTGATATACCTTCCGGCACGTTCGTAGAAACTGGCCAGACGAGCTCCGAGGTAAGCGGGGTAACCGGAATCGGCGGGCATCTCAGCCAAACGACCAGAAATTTCACGAAGAGCCTCAGCCCAACGGGAAGTGGAATCGGCCATCATGGATACGTTGTATCCCATGTCTCTGAAGTACTCGGAGAGCGTGATACCTGAAAAATTTGAAGACATGTTCGATATTATTTGTGATTTATCATTATCTAGCGCAGTATCAATTCAGAACTGAGCGTACCGGTGTAGATTGAAGCCTCACGGGCAGCTACAGGCATGTTGGATGTGTTGGCGACCAGAGCTGTACGCTTCATGATGGATTCTGTAACTCCGTCAATTTCTACGGAGAGTTCGGGGAAGTCACGAAGTACCTCAGACATCTCGTTACCACGTTCACCGCAACCGACGTAAACGATTACGTCGGAGTTTGAGTACTTGGACAAGGCTTGGGAGATCACAGTCTTTCCACAACCGAAAGCTCCGGGAATTGCGGTGGTACCTCCCTGGACACATCTGGAATATTTTAGAATTGATTAAACCGTGAATTCAAATATTTAAAGAAACTTTAAGATGTTTAAACAGTTCAAAGACTTAAATAAGCTCCTCAATCTAAATTACACTCAGCGAAATTTGAAGTTTTAAATTTAGTCTTCGTGTCATAATTTTCAACGAAGAGTTGTGAAACGCACAGAAAACCAAGTTTTTCCATTTTTCAAATTTCTGTGTTTAACGTTGCTAAAAAAATTGCATGAAATTTGAACAAAATACGTCTTGAAGCTTGGAATGTCTCAATCACAATAATGCTTCAACCATTATCCTTCAATTTTAATAATCTTTTCCACTCGAAGGATATTAAAGAGATATTTCTCTCGCCGATTATGTCAATAGAATAAAAAACAAAAAAATGGTTCTATAATTACGGGAACAGAGAATCCAAGACACGTTGACCAGTCAACAGTGGATGATTAGCGGGTAGTTTCTCAGTAACGGGACGCGGCTGACGTACAGGCCACACTTGAAGCATAGTGAATTTGTTCTTCTCTCCGTCGAACTCGGTCTCGAGAACGATATCCTGAAATATTAGAAAAAAAAACCTCCGGTCAATTACCCGCATCTTTTTTCTTCTACCAACGTGTCTACTGAAGTCAGGATCTAACATTCCTCGAGAATTCCAGGATATTCCACGTGATTTTTTCATCTTTTCAAGTATCGTATCGAGATGCGATTTTTTCGGTTAATTACTTCATCGAAATAGTTTTTTTTCTTCTGTAATTGAACTGGTTTTAAATTTTCAAAAAAATAAATATGAATTGAAAAAATTGATCATTCTTAGAAAAATTTTCAGAGTATCTTACAGGGCTGGTACGGATAGAGAAAAATCAATTATAACTCAGTAACTACATCAACTATCGTTGTAATTCTGATTGGAGTCGAACAGAAGATTAATTTGAAGCGATTTTGCATGATATCGAATATATTTGAGAAAAAGAAAAGATATTTTGGCAGCGCAAAACTGAATTGTGACCCGAAAAGTGACTCAAGTGATCAAATCTTGGTAAAAGTGACTTCGATCGACAGTAGTGACTCGTTGCCAGCCCTGAATTCCCAGCATATTTTCGGGAGGAACAAAAAATTCTCTGAAATATCGACGATTTCGTTATTTTTCAAGGAGGTAGAAACCCTGTGATTGATAACTCGACAACGTACATCGACTGTGTAATTGCCAGGTGGTGCGATGTAGGTGACGGTACCCTTGCTCTTCGGTGGCAAAATCATCTTGTGTTTCACGAGCGTGTTCTCGTGTACGATACCGTACAAATCTCCCCCAGTAATGTGGCTTCCTTTCTTGATATTAAGCGGGTTGAACTCCCACTGACTGGTACGAGATAGGGCGGGGATGTTCACACCCTTTGGGATGTAGATGGAGTTCGTAAGCTCGTTGATATCCTTCAACGGACGCTGAATACCGTCGAAAATACTTCCGAGAATACCGGGTCCCAATTCCACGGACAATGGCTTGCCGGTACGGAGGACAGGGTCGCCGACGGTAACGCCGCTAGTTTCCTCGTAGACCTTTTTATCCAGAGAACCAAACGGGATTAGAATCACATTTCCAAAGTTGAATCAAGCCCGGATCTATACCTGAATGGTCGCCATGTCTCCTTCGAGACGAATGATCTCTCCCACGAGCTCGTAGTAGCCGACACGGACGAGCTCGTACATAGCTGATCCGGCCATCTTCTCAGCTGTGACGACCGGACCCGAAACTGCGTAGACATATCCGAATTTCGACTCCTTCTCCTCATTACCGATCTTTGACAGACCTCGGCTCGCCATATTTACTTATTTTGTATCTGAAAAGAAATTCGGAATCGTTAGATCGGAGAGCTTCCGAAGTCATGTGACCAAGGTCGAAAGGAAGGATAAAAAGCGAAAATTAAGTGAATTAGAAGCGAAATACGTTCGATCGGTAATTTTAGTACCGAATTATTGAGAAATTTGGATACTACAGAATTTGTTATGCTTCGCTTGAGAATAAATATCTGGCCACTCCCACCTCTGGTATATAGTGTTAAATATTATTAAATAACGAGATCAAATAAAATTCGATTAACGTTCCAGGCTTGAAAAACTGAAAATTGTTCTCAGTTTATCAATAAAATCGATCATTCAGAATCGTCGATGTGAAATAAATAATCGGTAGAGTGTTGTGAGTGGAAGTTAAGCCGTCGGATTCACGTGAGCAGTCGAAATCTAAAAAGTAGGCGTAGCCCCCGGGCAGAGCGCCGTCTGCTACTAGCAGAAATCATTATTCTCATTGTCGTATTTGAACTGGAAAACCGAGAAAGTTGTTCTCAGAACTTGAAATTCGAATAAATAAGCTTAGATTTTAGGTAGCTGATCGATATTCGAAGGGGGGAACAAAAAAAGAAATGAATTACGGCTTCGAAAACGATGGCGTACGGAAAGTGGTGGGATCGATAACTAAGCACCGTTCGCAGAGTATTTTAGCGTAATAAATAAGAATCTCTCACTCCAAGAATAATCCGATATTACTTTTAATATCGATATTTGACCCGTATCGTATTTCATTTATCACAAAATCACTACCCTAACGCGTAAGATATATAAACTGCATAAAACTTACTGAGACGTGTGACGGACTGAAGTGAACCCACCCAGCAAGGATTTTAGCCTGGCTGCTTGCCTATATCACAAGACAGGTCAGCTGACTGCGTTGAAACCGAGTTCAATTTACGTTTCCGAATTTAAAGATGGCCGACGCGGTACCAGAGTCGTTGCGACACGAGTTTTATCACCCATTTTAAACTACGCCGAGGGTTTGATTCACCAATTTTATTCAATAGGTAAGTTTCTATTATTCTTAAATGGACGTTATTTAGCGTTTATTCGATTGAATCGTTCGAAAAAAACTATTTTTTCAACGATATTTCATAACCTCATTCGAATTTCGTTACCTACTACGCAGTTCAAAATAAAATCTCGTCAATTAACGACCTGTTACATAAAACTTTTATACGAATTTTAATATCGTTAGAAAATCTGCCCATTCTAGTCTATCGATCATTAATTATAAGTTTATTTAGGTTACCATTGTAGTTCATCAAATTATCTTTACAGTCGAGTTTTGATTTTGTTGTCTGAAATAAGAAATCTAACTTACCGATAACACGCGGTTTTACGAACTCCGTCGGTAAAACAGAATTTTAACAGCGTTCTACCTTACCGATCGATGATCGAGGACAGAGTTCGAGCTTTCTGCCACAAGTGGCGGCAATTGGCGTCTGGCATGACTTAATTTGAAAAAAAAAGACGTATTTCCCGTAATATTTTTGTGCTGTATGTTATTGAACTCGAGAGGCGGAGCAATAAGTGAGGGTTATTGTCTGAGGTATATAATTAGTATTCTACAAATGTAGATATTTGAATTTAAGATCTTACCGGACGAACTGAAGATATTAATCATTTTGTACGACTAATTATAAATAAAAAAAAAAAAAAAAAACCAACGTTTCAGGTGTTACTTCAATTCTTTGGAGGAGTGTATTTCGCAAATTACAAAAAAATGTGCTGTAATTTTACAATTACAATACTTTTACTGTACAGGGTGTATAAAAATGATGCGTCGCCATATACTTCTTATACATGATCCTTAAATATTAGGTAATATTATCGTTACTAAAACCTTACAATATTCAGGAGGTCGGTCTCTCGAACATGCCTACCACTTTTTTTCCTGTTACTTTTACATTTTTCTTTATTCACCTTGATTTGATGTAGAAAATTAATGAGAAAGCATGGGGACACGATACAAGATGCACAGATTGATCGAATCTGGAATTTCACATTACGTACACTACAATCAGAATGAACAAGAACGATTGTTTCGAATTCAATTTTCACCGGCAACCCAGAATTGAAACGGTTGATTACGGATTACTGAAGAGGTAAATAATGCAATTACGATGGAATATAAATGGTGCTTTCTTATTTTTCTCAACATATTCCCGAAATACGTTTCACACACAACGCACAGTACGTTGAGGCATAGTAATCACAATTCAGTGGTAATAATTAGGTAGTCATAGTCGGTCAATCATCATAATCATAATGTTAGTCTCTGTGAGAGTAATGCGAAATAACAAAATTAAAAAAGAAAAAGGTAAGTTGTTAGATTAGCACGCGTCTATTCGTAACAGATGAAATAATAAGACAACGTGCTTCGAATAGAGAAAGAAAATGAAAAAAAAAAATTATTCATAAATTTTTAGCTACTCTACTATTTTTGTTACAAACATTGAAATGATTAATTTTTTTTTACGTTTATTATATTTTTATTAAATGTGTGTTCAACTCCATTTAGGTTTTCGTTTTTGTTTTACTTACAAAAAAGAGGAAGAAGAGAAAAAAAAAACCACCGAAAACTATACATCTTGCACCGCAAAATAATATGTGGAATATAATGAAATGTGTGAGATGGACTACAAGAATGTATCGTCGATGAATTTTTGTGTAGACAAATTTTCTTGTCGAAGTATTGCCAGCGTGTGTGTTTGCAACGCGGGAATCATCATCCCCGCTCGTGTGATATCACGAAATATGGTTACTTTCGTCGGGTAGTTCGCCTCGGCGAACACATCCGCGTACGTATGACGCACCACATGATAAAATTTTCGTTGGAGCGCGGCCCTTAACACCCGCTCGGTGTTGCAAATTTTCGAACTCTGGAAATCAATAACACCACGTTGTCATCTATCGATGTATCGTTATCGTTATTGATATCAATGACAATTTACAATATACTCACATCGTGTTTGAATGTGCATCCCGCTGGGTTTTTTTTTTTCCGGCAAGTACCGAACGTCAAATATTCGAAACACCAGCCGTCAAACGTGGCTTCGTTCTCAATGTTATTCGTTTCTCGATCCTCGGACTCTTCTATCGTCTCCGCGTAATTGCGCTTCCTTCCAAATCGAGTGTCTTTAGTTCCCGCCGAACTTTGGATCGGAAAAACCTTCATCGGAATCGGAATCAAATCGGATCCACTCTTGCAGGTAGATTCAGCCGCTTTGCCTCCAGGTTCAGTACCAGCATCTGGCACACTTCTGTCTGGATCGTTCTCTCGCACAACATATTTACGGCTTTGTTCGACGGACCAGTTCAAATCACCGCTCTGCTTGTTACGGTTTAACATACTAGTGACATTTTCCAAATTAGTCGTAGTCAGAGCAGCTATCACCAAAATCGTCGACGAGGTTGACGGATGATGGGAGGCAACGCTCGATGATGATTGGGATCGCATTTCATAGGAACCATCTTTCGATGCCACGACACCCTTGGTCGTATGCGGAAAATCCTTCGCATCTTTTGAATCTTGATCGGGTTCGGACTTTA
>JAFFZH010015739.1:99990-114996 GCA_018420115.1 Euura saliciscinereae | reverse complement strand
GCAGGTAGATTCAGCCGCTTTGCCGAATCGAGTGTCTTCAGTTATTGTTCATCTCTGGTTCCGTTGAACACTATCGAAAAATAAAACGTTGTATTTCGTAAGCAGATAAATAATATCATAATTTAGTGTCATTTTGAGACGGATATTTATCCTCGGAAATTCGTTTTCAGTTTTCAGAACAGTCGAAACAAATCGAAGCCAAGTCGTTTACTCACCGAGTCCTTATTCGTGCTGGCCTCGAGTCGACGAGTTGGAGCACGTTTCTGAAGTTGTCATGGGCTGAAAACGACCTCGTTTCCTCCACTCGCTTCGTCCTGTGCAAACAGAAATGTGTATTTAACATCGCCGAAACCCAAAAGACGCAGTTTTTTTCGAAAGGAGGACAAACAAAAATTAAATAAACAAAAACAAAAAAAAAACAAGATGGGTTCGTATAAAATGTATACACGAGTCGCACCGATCCCCGCAGCTGGCAAAACAATCGATGGAAGCAAAGTCGAGTAATTTAGTATATTACACACCTAGGGAGGGTAAGTAGGCTATTCCAAACTGCATGTGAGATTGAGGCAAGAACGCAGTTTGGGACGGCCTTTTTCACTCCCGTGGGTAGTATACTATTTTTCACCACCCCCTGCATCTGAAAGCACGACTTCCCGTTCACGCAGCGGGCCGAAAGTCGTACTTTCCAAAGCCCACTTAGCCCTTGGTGCACACCATATTTTTTGTAACGCATGTATTGATTTCTGCGTTTTTTGTGCCTATAAGCGGGACGAAGGTGACCTTTTTTGACACGGCAACACATAGTTATGTTACAATTAGATTGCATTTCTAACAGGAAATAGTAAATATGATACGAATAAAGGATTATATACATGTATATATATATATGTATGTACATATGTAAATATGTACATACATATGCATATATATATATACCTATGTAAATATGTACATATATGTATATACATTATACATATGTACATAGGTATATACATATATACATATATATGTACATATGTACTATATATATACACACATACAGCCGTATATACAGTTTTTTAAAAGCGGGCTATAATGGATTCATTATAGCCCGCTTATTTTCATTATAGCCCGCTTATTGAAAAACCGGGCAATAATGAATTCATTATTGCCCGCTTTTTCGAGCCGGTCAAAAAAGGGTCACTTTACGCCCGCTTAATAGGTACAAAAAACGCAGAAATCGTGCATGTGTTACAAAAAATATTGTAGAGCGAAGAAATCTAGACAATGAAATAAATAAACGATTGACTATCGACGACGACGTCGACGGCGATTAGTGAGTTTCGAGAAGAAATAGCGTAGAATATGAGACATTTTTGGACTCACCCGACGTAAACAACGAACGTGATGCGGCGTCTTATTTTCGCCACGTGTCTGTTTTCAGCGATTCGATACATCGAACGCGATCGCGCGGGGCGGCCATCTTGAAAACTCGAAATTTCCATGGTTAGGGAATTTTCGGAACACTTGTCCAGCCGGAAATGGGAAATTTAAAAGGAGTCTATGATATTATTGCCGCGGTTTTCAAATTGATATTGTTATTATTGCTTTGTTTTTTTTTTCATCACTTTGATAGCTAGAAGTCATTTGCAATAAATGGCCGAGGAATTTTCGACTCACTTGTCAGAGTTGAAACAGGGACTAAAAAACAATATTATTGCTGCTCATCGTTGTTTTCGATGCACGTTATGCATCGTTATGCACGTTATGCAAGCACGTTAATCGACATGTTCAACAAGCGTAGCACGATGTTGCAAGTCTGAGAGGGTAGAAAAACTTGAACCATTTCATTTTTACAGCGCCAGCCCTGATTATACCGATATTGAATAAGTAGACGACTTGCTTATTCACCTCTGAAAAAATTTCATCATCAAGATTAGGTAACTATTGAAAACAGTCGGAATGAACAATAACTCACCGATAGGCTTGAAGATCTTGACGAGTTGGACTGCAGTAACGTTTTCGTTTCGTTTCAGCATCTGCCTTATTTAACAACAAACTTTCATCGATTCGGCTCGAATCAGTGATGGGAGTGTTATCATTCTGCAGTCGTTTATGTGAACGTCAACTTTTTGCGTGTCGATCAATGATACCAGCATGGAGTTATTCTGCAACAACAAACATCGATTTATTTATGAACGATATCTTTTTTTATGTGTTTATTTATTTATTTATTTATTTATTTACGTACAGGGCGAGCCTGATTCATCATCGCATATATTCGTATTGTTTGTCATCTTTTCAGCTGATTGGTTGTTGAAAATAGCCCCGCAGTAAGTAGCTGTACGACCTCCAAAATTTCCCACAATGCGAAGCCCAAGAGACACAACTCGTGAATTTTTACCCCGAATTTGTTTCTAGGATTGAATTGTGGAATATTTGGATACTTTTTGATTACAGGACAGCAAGAAATGAACAATATGTGTTTTTTTTTAATTTTATTGTTTTTGGAGGTCGTACTACTACTGCGGGGCTATTTTCAACGACCAATCAGCTGAAAAGATAACAAATAATACGAATATATGCGATGATGAATCAACGATGTTATCAATAAAAGAAAGAATTTTCTTTTTCACCCACGGTTTATGTCTGTCACTGTCCCAATGTAGTTCTTATTCGTCAGTACAAACTCGTTGTAAATCACCCATCCTGGTTTAGGCGACTACTGGGATGCTGCAGTTGTACAACTTGATTGTCCTCTGTGGTCAGGTAGTGGTCCGTCCTCTCTAAATGTGATGAGAATATCACTAAAGACGATGAGAATATCAATTTTTAATAATAATAATAATGTCCAAAGGTTATCAAAAAATTGTTTAAACAAAACATAATTATTTAACAAAATTTCAGGGAACGTTTATTTTCTTCATGTAAAATGAATTCACTGTTTTTTCTGTATACACATGAGTTTTTTAAGAATTATCTTATTTCTTTGAAATTCCTGTTTTCAAAAATATCCAAATTTTGAAAAATGGAAAAAAATGGTGAGCTTTGGATATGCTTTCTTGAAAACGATGTAATCACAATTCCGAAGTTTCCGGAGTGTGGAACAAATAGTTTCGTAGATACAGCCTTTACACATTTTCAAAAACGGGAATTTAAAAAGAAAAAAAATGAGAGAATTCTTATTCTATACTAATTGTGAGAATTTTTTTCGTTAGTTACACAATTAATCGATGTTTTTTTTTTAATCTATTTCCGGAATTGACATCGACATCAAAATTAGGTCTACGTAGATCTCGTTAGATCTGTTCAAAAATTCAGATTTACATAGATCAAAACGACTTTTCCCTGGGGATATGGAGATTCTGATTTTGCAAATAGTTAGCTCGGGGGATTAATTACGTATTTGAATTTATAAACGGATAAGTGTTGGACTAATGAATTAACCGGCGTGTTTGCTCAGCTGTGATTCGGACA
Source organism: Euura saliciscinereae (assembly GCA_018420115.1). Classification (NCBI taxonomy): domain Eukaryota; kingdom Metazoa; phylum Arthropoda; class Insecta; order Hymenoptera; family Tenthredinidae; genus Euura; species Euura saliciscinereae. The sequence goes on along the minus strand of JAFFZH010015739.1, from coordinate 111,540 downwards.
ATCATCAACATAAGTAGTTTGAGGCCACTGATTATAATAATTTCGGTTCAATTTTCACGGAAATAACCTTTCGGTTTATATCAATGGGCCTTTAATGGATACTCTGGAGTGTGGAATTACCTCAAGCACGTTTGTTAACGGAAGGTGTATCAATAATATCGAGAATCGATATTCCGTGAACCGTTTTCATCGTCGCGTGAAATAGTTGATATAGAAAATCACGCAACAACGGATTTGACGCTATGAAACGCGAATATACGAGACGGTTAAAGCTTTCATTGTGAGAAAATATGATGTACCTCGAAAATGTAGAAAGCGCATGACTTACGTTGTTTACATTTTCGATTATTTACGGTAAGTAAACGTTTTCCCAAAGTATTTTTTAACCTTTTTTTAATTCCCAAAACAAGACCTGCAGTACAGCGTGATTCAACATATTCTACATATACTCCAAAAATCATTGATATCTTATCCATAAGTTCATTACACATCGAAAAATTGACTTTGTGTGTGATAAGTTATGGTCAGTTATCGAAATTTAGCGGCAATCTAGTCACTCTTTCGCTGATAACTTGATCCAAATTTTTTGTTTCTCAATTTCCTTCATTCACACGGTGAAGGATTGCTCTCCGAAAAAAATTAGACGTCGAGAGACGTAATCGGATTAACCGTGTGTCTGAAACCTTACGACAAGTGATTTCTGAAAAAGACTTTGGATAGGATGTGAATGATTTTTGGAATAGGGGAAATTTGTTGGACAGGTTGTACGAATTATTGATATGCGTGGGTGCATTGCGTGGCCACGATAGCGTATGATCGAAGCCGAATATAAAATGCCGTCGATGAACCCAGGGTTTTGCATTTATGAGATGAAATTAAATGCCTTCCTCTTCGCATTGTGTGTATATCCACGGTGGTATCGCGTGAATATATTGCGTTCAATACACGTACTGTATATCAAGTGGAGTATATATTCTGCTTCACCAACTTTCGACGTAACTGGAATAGCAATGATATCAACTTGAATTCGAAACGGACTTTCTACATTTTCGATGGAACTTGTTACGATTCTTTTTGAAGCGATTCATTCCCCTGGAATTGGAATATTGTCAAAAACTTTCACTTTCGCGTTCAATTAAAATTAATAGTTTTTCTTTTGGGCCCGCTCTTTTAGTTTTTATCTTTCAATCAAATTAAGACAGCCTCTCTCGTTTATACGAGCTTCTCTTCTTCTTATATGCACACATCCTAAAAAAATTAGCCAATTTTTATTCCTAATTTACTCCGAATTCTTTTTGTACATACATAATACATCCTAAATATGCTTAGTTTTTTTCTTGCGAGAGTTATTATGTGTATAACCATAACAAAGATGAAATCGTGATCCACTAGCTTTGCGCTCCGCTTTCACAAGTTGAAATACCCCTACCCGATTCTCAAAGACTCTGCTTTCCTCGGTGCTTTATTGCCTTTCAAAGATATTATTATTATTATTATTATTTTTATTATTTATTTTGGTGTATAACGTTGCGAAAAAGAGAAATATAATATTTCTTGGGGTTCATGGAATAGAATCGGGAGAAACGGTATGGAATTTAATTGACTGGTTTTTAAGCCACAAAACGAAAGAAAACCTCTTTCCTTCTTCGTGAAATCAACTCTGATATTTTTCCGCAAGGTGAAAGCTGGAGACGTGAATCGAAGCGAAATTGACTTTAACGTGAGGTACAGAAGAATCGAAGTATAAAACTTGATACAATTTATCGAAGGATGTTGTGGTTGCCGAGTGAGCCTGAAAAAAAGAAAACAATAAGCATGTAATTTTTGTTTGGTCTTCATTCTTCGACGGACACACTATATTCAGTCAACTTTTGCTCGGTGTTTTTTCTTCCTTTTCCCAAACATTCATTTTTGCAGACTATCACAATAAAACTGAGAAATAAAAAATAATTTATGTACCCGAAAAAACGAATCGCGACGAGCTTTTAGTTTCTGTGCGGATATAACGTAAATTTCGATCTAAATTCAACGCTGACCCTCGGCACATTTTACGCTTCCCCATATTGTTTAGGATATTCAAAAAGATCTTTATGGGTGAAAAGGAAAATCAAAAGGACTCAACTTGTGTCCTGACAAAGAACAATTGTCTTCCAATTGTACTCACAATCAGTATGCGTTCCTTACAGTATCATTTTTGCTCTATTTGCCCTTTGTTGGACCTCGTCACGTCGCTATAATTACACGAAAGAATTATGGAATTTTCTTTTGTTTCAACTTTATAATGTGAATGAAAATCTGTGAAATGATCGTTCGTCCTTGAACTTCTTTTTTTCTTCTTCTTCCTTTCTTGTTAAGACAAAGAGATTTGTTTCGGTCGAACAGTAACGATGGTCATCAGTTACATTTAATCTTTCGGTATTTGTCGTACTGCGTGTACTTTGAAAATTGCTTCGGTGAATCCCCCCGAGGTTAAAAACTCAGCCCTTTGTACCCTGTGGCTATAAAAATTTGATGAAATGAAACGAAAGACAATAGACCGAGATAAGAGTTGGAGAAAAAAAAAGAAAGGTGGGTGAAATGAAAAATGAAACAAAGTAAAACGTTAAACACGACGAACAGTTGGATAAACTAATTTCGCAATTTAAATATAACGAATCGCGTGTGTGAGAATAAATGAATGAATAATATGTAATCGCATGGATAGACCAAATCGTTGACGTAATGCGGGAGCCGGGAGAGAAATGATAAATAAATTTATTTATTTCACCTGAATTTAGGAAAAATGACTGAATTAATGAAAAAAATTTTGACAACTTGAATTCAAGTGACAAATTGAGCTAAATTTCAAACAATTGATTCAATTTGAAAAAAATAATTCGAATTGGGAAAAAATTGAATGAAAAAAGAGGATTAAAGTGATTGAATTGCAAGAAAATTTGTGGAATCAGTACAACTAATTCGAATCAATAAGATTAATTTGAAATGAAGGGATTAAGTTGAATAAATTGAATAAAAAAAAAGGTTTGTCTCAGTCAAATGTTGAGTTACTTGAGTCTAACTCTCTCCATGACCCTACCTCCGACCCATTTGCTCCTGAATCTAGTTATTCTGCCCCAATCTTTTCCCCCTCGAAACGGGGTCGAATTATAAATTGCTAGTATACCAGCATGCGCGTCGGGGTGGAAGAAATAAAAACAGAATTTATAAAATAAAAAAGAAGTTAAAAATTTGAATTTGTAGACGTTTTTTTTTTTGTTTTTTTTTTTATATATTTTTTTCTCACTTTTATTCCAACCGTCGAGCGTAAGGCGGAACTTTTTCTAAATATCCTCGGGGAATGACAAATGAGTTGGGATCAGTAGAGATCGAGAGCCTTCTTTTCGTGATAAAACGATAAAAGATAGACCCCGAGAATTTCCTTACATAATATATAAGCCCAGTTTTCACCTTATCCGCAAGAACCGACGGAAGTTTCAGTTTTAAGTTTATGGTGTTGAAGAGGCAAGGGCTTAACCTCGTACCCGTTTGTCTCCCCGGTACTTTCCAGGCCGGTTTAATCCCGCGGGAGTATTCTTTAATTTATTTTATATTTTCAACGACAGTTTACCTGCGGTATACTTACGCTCAACGTCATTAAATTCACTTACCACATCTACACAAGGCCATTTCGCACTTTATGATTTAATTTCAACGTCAATCCACATCGCAGTGATCCGAAATTGAACAGGAAAAAACCATCCAGCGATTTCTCAGATTCGATGGCGCCACTGAGCGACACGAAGCGCGCACGCGCGACGTAAAACCCTAGGGAGGAAAGTAAGGCGTTTGGTGATACAGTCGGTTGATTATTATAAATCTGGAAAGTTTAATCCAGGGATTTGGCCGGTCGACAGGGGTTGTAAAATGAATAGGATTTGGTCCGTCTATAAAAAATGTCAATTCTCTGTCCCCTTTTGGTATTGGCAATATTCGGTGAGAACGACTTGTCCGACGGGGTCACAGAACGCGAATCCAACTCTCTCTCTTTCTCTCAACTTGAACCAATAGTCTGGAACGATCGAAAGGGTTCCTTATCCTTTCCTCCTCCAACTTTATCAACCTTTTTTCCCTTCTCCGATCGTGAGGATATTTTTCTTGACTAGGAACTATCGAGGATTGTACTCGGCTTAGATTACAGTCTATTGAATTTTGCAAGAAATTTTTTGCCGAATCGCATTCAAAATTGAAAAGAAACGAAAAAGGGGATCAGAGAAACGGAGTATATATGAGACGGACCGAAAGCTCGGTGTCTCTTTGAATGGATGGATAAATATATTGTGTAAAAAAGTTGTCTTTTTCTTTTTTTTAAACCGGGCGATTAGAGTGAGCAGATAAGAGAGATTTATTACAATACCAAATCCCGACCGATAATTTTTCATTCCTTTTTGCACCTCCTTTTCCCACCTACCACCAAATCCTCCCTTGCTCCGGCAATCACCCTGATCCCACGTCTCTTTCCCGACGTCTTTTTCCTCCCCAAGTCTCTCTTATTCTCTCTAACGTTTAATTATTGTTATTTCGTGAAAAAAAAAAGATAAGGGAATAAGGGATCGTTCATCTTCGCACGAACAGTACGAATTTGATGTAATTCCAAAACTATGACCGGGCTAGAAAATCAATCGACTCGCAGAATATTCTTTTCGTCGCCCCTATCAGATTGCGGTCCTTCGGTTCGCGGCTGGTTTCTGAAGGGGCAGGATATTAAGGGTAGATTACGTTGCTCCGGTTCCAGGCGATATCCCCTCGCGAACACCGGGATCTTCGTCTTCCATCTCCCGTCTTCCATCTTCCATCTCCCATCTTCCATCTCTCGTTTCTCTTTCCTTTCCGTCACCTCGCTCGATGCTGTTTGTGTCGCGGTCACCGTGACATTGCCTCAATTTTCGTTCAAGTATGAGGAATTAAAATAAATCCTTTGCCCCGAGGTTCTCTTCTTCTCTTAAGCCTGGAGATTTAAGTTTATAAATACAAGAAGTCGTTTCTGGCCCGAGGCGATCGTTATCGTCGCCATTATTGTTATCATTGTTACCATTGTTATTGACGCTTCTATATCCAGGGAGGAAATATTCCCGGAATTTTCAACGACCCTGAGGAAATTTCCATTATGGAATCTTCGTACCGGAATTTCTTATTACACTTATGCAAATTTTTCTAGACGCCTTATCGTAAGACTCTTTCACCGTGTTAAATAATCGGAGTCGCATCTTCTTCACGGTAATTAGAATTATTAATTTCATACGAAGTGTCATCATTGTACAGTTACAGGTTGCATAGAAGTCTTATAGGATGGGGAGGACTGCGACCGGGTTCCAGACGTTGAATTTGAACTATATATTCCTATGATTTTAACTTGCGGATTCTGAAACAAGAATTAGTAGCGGATCGTAATTTGTCTCTAAGAGATGTTCTTTCAATCCTATCAACTTTCTTTTGCACCCACGATTTGTTTCATTCTCAGCCGTTGGAATCCTACAAAAGTTTTTTTTTTTTCGGAAGATCAAGGCTCTCGAATCTGTACCATTTAATCTTTGTTGCCTCACGTAATCCCCTTCCATTAATTTCTCTCAACTTCACTAAGGGTTGCCACTTTCTTTCTTTTTCTTTTTCTTCTTGTTTCTATATGGTGAATTGAGACAAGCTAGTCGATGTGCGGTGACTGTGCACGGTATAGAATAACGAAGCTGATCGAATTGGTTTGGTTGAAAATTACCCAGATACGGTATTTGCATATTAATTATCCACATCGAATATGATATTCGCAATAATTACAACCTCCTCGATGATGCAAATACGTTGAATTCTTGGTTATTCCGCTGCCACAATCCCTACAATTAGGTGGACCGCGGTATTTGGACATAATTATGATTACATGTATTATAGTCAAAACTCCCAGGAGAGAGGAGCCAATGATGTAGAGCGGAATTGAATTTCTAAGAAAGTATACGATAGAGGAGAGTTAATCGGAAGTAAATCGCTGCCAATATAAAACCAATAGATTTCTTGTTTGCTCCAATAGAACCGATACCTCGGAAGAGATAAAGAAACCAGTCGATTTTCGCTTTGGGAGTTATTCACCCTCCGGTGAAAATCCATTCCAGAAGCTTTTTTATTTTTCATCAATCGCAAATTCCATCAAGTCTTTGACTGAATATGCTGTGTGGGACAGTTCTTTGAGTGAAATACGATGAAAGTGTCTATTGAGAATGAAAAAAATTATAAGTTGTGACGATTATTCATCATTGTAGCGAATATGTTGATTATTAAAGAGTAAAATTGATTGTCGGATGGTGATTTCGAGGCTGGAAGTTTGTTGTTCGTAACATTGGTGATTATGATGCGAGTTGGCAATCGGTTTCGGTTTTCCCGTTGCCCGTTGGTCGTTGGTCGTCGGAACGGTGAAATTAACGGCGGAGGGAGTTGGATCTAATTAGAGGATGATGCTGCGGCAACGAGAGAAGTTGGTACTCGTCCTATTAATTGGTTTACACCGACCAACCGTTAGCCGATAACAGCTGCTTCCGTATAATCACATTTTATTCCCGACACCCCGTTTGATATTGCGAATGGATGACCTATAGGTACTACGTATATAAATATACACGTGTTTGCGTCAAACTCTGCGACTGAGATATGCAACCGGATATTGGCACCGCTCAATTACTTCCTGTTGGTCCCGAGGCAATGTCGATAACGTTAACGTTAACGGAGGAAACGCTGCCTATCCGAAGCTGTGCTTCCATGATGCACCGAGGTCTAAGAAAGAAAGCGCATATTTCATCCCTCACTTAAATGGCTGTTCATTTCAGTGCGAAGTGTCGAGAAATATTTTGTTTTTCACTCTTGATTAATTTGTTTCATTATTTCCGCCCACCCTCCGGCTCGTATATTATGGTTGCCAAAAAAATATGAGGGCGTGTCCCCTGCCGCGTTTTTCTTACTTTACATTCCAGGCTCGGATGTCTCTCACTTTGTAGCTTTGAGAACGATAAATTAAATTATGTGACTCTTATTTTGTGTTTTACTTTGGCATTAACCTAATTGCAGCATTCCGGGGAATCCTCACCCCGGCCGCAACGGGTCACGTTCTTCCCTCTTTTTCGCTACCATTTGTTTATCTCAGCTCCGCTCGCGGAAATTGCCCGGCCACTAATTTCCGCTTTATTAGTCCTCAATTTATGCGACATCGTCTCGTCTCTACGACGTTGAACGATTTTTCCACCCCAGTCTCAATTCCGCATACCTACCTGTATTGCGCAGCTATCTGAGAAAATGCTTGTGACACATTTGAAATTTTCTGATTTACTTTCTTTCTTTCTTTCTTTCTTTCAATTCCTATACTCGCGAAATCTGACGCGAAGATGAAAGGTGGCTGAATAGTTACTCTCATAAAAAGGTTCGAATATATGCTCGAAAGCTCGACGCGATTCCGCTATTGACAGATATGAAATACCAAAAGATTGTACAACTGTGTCGATCAATCCGATGGAAATCTTTTTCGCCTCTCTTTTGTCGCCTACGTTTATAACCCCCTGCTATACTTCCTTGTGGAATTTTTTTTACCCCCCTCCCCCATGAATTTACTCACCATGAAAATGCCTGATACCGTTCGTCTTATTAATTTCATTGAAAATTAACGGAGACTGGACGATTTTCGAATGGTAATGTGAACATGTATTCTAAAACTCGGCCACAAACCCATCAGACCGTAAAATTTGATAGCGATGATACAAAACAAAAGCGGACGATAAATCATTCCGCTCTTTCCCTTGTGGTGGAATAAGATTTTCCAACGAAATCTGACGTTCGTTTTTTGAATTATATCATACAGGCGGTACTGAAAAGATATTGTAAAATTCTTAAAGAGGGAACAATTTTTCCTTACAAATTATATAAAGGGTGAATTTCCAACGATGATACAGTCTGAAGTTGGAAGCTGGAAGCTTTCAGACAGTTGTATCGCTTTAGAACTGTTTGAAAGTTTGTTTTTCGATTCTAGCCAACTTCAGACGGAATTCAACCTGTACATAGACATAATTGTTACAAGAGTAGATCAAAGAAAAGTATATCATTCTATAGAAAGTCACGCGAAACGGTATTTGTAAGAATGATTATTTTCGCCTTTAGTGGAAAGCGTTAGAATTATTACGGAGTATGATATTCAGCGACGTCACCTTTTCTTTGTTGCACGAAAGTTACGCACACGAGTTGCTCATGAATTTTCCAGAGTGGCTACAACATCCCCGTCATCGTTATCAAAGTACGTTGCGCGATGATGATGCAACGGTTCTTTTTAAAGTGGTGCACGGTAACAAATTTGAATATCTATCACCCTCGCTTTGAGCTTTTCTTTCATCCACCAGGTCGATAAAATGCAATGAAAATTTTTTTATTCTTTTTTTTTTGCATCGTCACAACTTTCACCTCTCGGAGCACGTATATCGCTCAGCGAATATTGTTGCCTAGTTTCATCCCAAACGTTTTTAGCGAATTTTACTATATCCGCCTTCTATATGGGGGAATAGGGAAAATAATCAAATCTCTGATATCCGTTTACAACGATATTAAATTCTCAATATTCATGATAACAACTCTTCCTATGGAAACATTTCACTCTCAACGCCCATGTCCGTGATCGTTTCCATTACTGTTGTGAACGTGGGCGTGGAAACCATGCTTGCCAGCGTGGTATTTGACGGTTCTCGTGTTGCCTCCTGGCTCCTTCACGGTATATTCTCCCGCCACGTTCTTACCTGCGAACATCAATCATGTTATCAGAAATTGATAAAAAAAGAAGAACAAAAAAAAAAAATGATCAATTGCGAAGATTTTTTTGCCTATCGAACCAATGAAAAGTCTAGACGAAGTCGTTGCTCGCGAAGCAAATTGTATTTTGTTTTTATCTCAAAGTTTTATCAAAGTCTGAGGGTCTTCTGGGATTTTGTTCACTTAGTATAATTAAGCTTTTAATTGAGATCGCTGATCACTCACCGTCCCTGTGTTCCTTTTGACCGTGGTAATCGCCGGTGTGATGGTCCTCGACTCCGTAGGAAAATTCGTATTTAGGATGAGCAGCATAATCGTGGTGATGGTGTCCGTGCTTGTCGTGCCAGGTGACTTCTACGTCCGGGCCTTCGACCGGGCCGTGATAGTGTTGGAAGGAGTGAGCCTTGTGAGCCTCAGATACGGCTATCGCGACTGAGACTATCGCCAGAGCGGTAATAAGCTGAAAATATTGTATCAACGAAGATCGAAAAGAGATTAAAAATACAAAACCGTCGATCGAATTCTCATCTCAAATTTTTAAAGACGTGTCGCCAACTTTCACCAAGCAGATCGCAATTAAACCTGATTAAATAATTGACAAAGAGCCTCGAGGTTTGATTGTGAGCAAGACGTTTTTTTTTTTTTTTTTAATTTTACTGCTGTTAGACGAGGTCGTTAGGTACTGATTCATTTATCTTCGAAAATCGTATCTTTGAATCACTCACTTTGAAAGCCATTGTTGTGCCGCAGTTATGCTAACTAACAACGAGATCGTTGAATCTTATGACAAATCGGAAAGTTACACTTGGCTTATATAGTAGTTTCAGGTGTGCCGAATAGAATCGAGAAAAAGTGTGGTATCAATCTCTCAACTACAAAACATACTTATTCAACAGTTTGATGCAAAAAAAGATCAGTCAATCCAGTCGAGCGAGTCTCTGACTATTCTTATGTTATTGACTCTGTTCTACATTCCGGGTTTTACACACGATTAAATAAAAACAAATTACTTACATATATACGAACGTTATAGTTTGAACCGCGGAGAAATTAGGATCGATATGAAAAAGTTAATCGATATACACTGCGTTAATTATGCAACTTGAAATGGCCGGTTTCTATTATGCAAAAGGCTATCTCGTGATAAAAAAAAATTATCTATCATTTTTCTCCAAACTTCATCATTTGGCAGCTATAGTTGTTGAATAATATCTTCAGAGTACGAGATTATTTTGAACAGAGTCTGTGACATTTTTTTTTTGTTCAATTCTTACAACTCTTATCTCTTTCAATTATACCATTTCTATATCCGCATAAAGTGAATGAAACCAATAAAATATTTATCGCGGTCGAATAATTATGGAAATTGAATCGATCAGGTGAAGCGTGCAATTAGGACGATCAAGGAATAAAGAAAGGAAGATAGAAAAGAGTGAGGTAATAATAACGGAATAACGGGTGACGTCGACGTCTTAATGCAAACCGGAAATGAATCGTCTTTACCGTCGATGCATCTTCGCACTGGTTAATTTATAACCAAGCGAAGAAGCAATAATAAGAGGTGGAAAGAAGATCTTGCGATACATCTTCGAGGAAAACGGGGCTTGATACCATTATTAACAAGATTGGAAAGTTGCACGCGAGTTAGCGTGCAGGTGTGCAATTGCCCGATGTGGGTTCGCTCTTCAGAAAATGCACTGAAATTATCAGAGTTATCGCCTCTCTTTATACGGGGATAAATAACCGCGATAATTGCCTGTCGTCGAGAGTGTCTTCGGCCGCGTACCAACTTTGCAAATTTTTCGCCAGTGATCCTGAACCGAGTATGAAGTATTCTGAGATTGCCGTACGTCGATCTGTGTAACCATTGTATCTCAAAAATACACAAAATATTGACATTACCTGAAGATTGCGATACACTATACCTGGGGCAAAATGATAACCACTATCATGCACTATCATGGTGATCATTTCGCATTCGAAAACAACTTCTGTAAAACTAACTAAAAACCAACTGTAAAAATACGTAACTTTGCAATAAATGAAATAATTCGCTTGGAAAAACAGTTTGGTACTGAATATTGATCTTTTAAACATAGATGTACATAGTTTTCTATATTGGGCAAAACGATCCATTATTACTGGCGAACTCTTCGAAAGTTTGTCGCAATCTTAGCTATCGCATAAAATCTGAAAAAATCAGGAACGCAGCCAAAGGATGGTATAATTGAATTCATGGTTTCTATGTTTGGATTCCTCAAGCAAACAGTTTACCTTGGATCTTATGGTCATTTTTCTCCAATACACCTAATGGTTCCAATGAGTAACAATGTTCTGCTGCAATATTATGTCGCGTGTCTAATGGCATAAGGTCGTAAGCGCCAAAAACGCGATTTTAGTGGCAAAAGGTCGTATAATTTTTTTGTTTCACGCCATTCGGTCTGAAAACGGTCAGAACGTACAGATCAATTGAAATTTCGAGATCGATAAATGTAAGTGCAAAAGGTCGTAAGTTTGGCGGATACGTCGTTCTTACATTATAATTTTCAAGGAAAATTAAAAAACAACGTAAAGCCCAAACGTCGTATTATTTTTTTTTTCATGACTTTTCATGATTTTTCCATATAGTTGTAAAAACTCGTAAAACGCAAAGATAAATCGGAAAAACTACCGTTTCGAAAATTTATGACAAAAAATACTAACGATAAGATAAAAGCAGAAGGTCGTAAGCACCATTTTTATTTTTTT
>JAFFZH010015739.1:4258-99980 GCA_018420115.1 Euura saliciscinereae | reverse complement strand
CGATTTTTTCAAATAGCTGTAAAAACTCGTAAAACGCAAAGATAAATTGAAAGAACGACCACTTCAAAAAATTCGGTAAAAAATATCGGTAGTTAAAAGCAGAAGGTCGTATTAGGCGCAATTTTTAATTTTTTTTATTTTTCACGATTTTCCCAAGTAGTTATAAAAACTCATGAAACGCAAAGAAAAATCGAAATCGACAACGTTTCAAAAATTCATAGAAAAAAAAAACAAAGGTAAAAGCAGAAGGACGTAAGCGCCAATTGAAAAAAAAAAAATTGGTGGTTACGACCTCCTGCTTTTAATTGACCCAATATTAAATGTCAACGTTTATGAACGAATCTTCGGGTTTTTATCCCGAATACAAAAAAAAAAAAAAATATATGAACTTTTGCCGTTACGAACTAGCAAAAAGTCGTAGAATGGCGCTTACGTCCTTATGCCATTAGACACGCGAAGTGATGTAATTCTCATTTCGGATCTTATTAGATCTAAAGTAGATGTAAATCTAAAGTAGATCGAACAACATCTGGCTGAATATTCATATAGGTCTAGCGAGAATTTGGACTTAGATCAATTTGAAACACTACGTAGATCTACCCGTATACTTGGAGATCCAGCCATAGATCTGCGACTTCCCGAAATTTAGATCTAATGTAGATGTCAGAACTGATCGTGAGTCTGAAGTGAGTTGACGATGTGATTGGCCTTGGTCGGAAATGAGCTGCGTTGTGGACTGTTGGCATCAGAGTTGTGACTATCAATTTATTTATATTTTACATGGATAGCTCATTATTTTCAATATCCTCGATTTTTATGATACAAAACTATTGTTGAATTGCTATTATCAAGGGCAATCAACGTGGAATGAGGCGCGCGCGTGCGATGCTAGTAACATAAACTATAGAGTGGACTCGTCATATTCGAAGTTTAACGGTGCTTTTTACAGAGCTGTAATGCTTGCACGAAACAGGATGCTCGGAAGATTCTCACACCTGCTTGCGGATCTTTCGTTACTGCAAACTGTGTTAGGGTAGCGTGGTCCGAAACCGACCGCCTGATGGAAAGGATGTTTCGGACCACGATTTTTTGGCCGGTCGGTTTCGGACCACGCTACCCTAACTATCGGGTGGACACAGATGTTAGACAATCCGTTTCACACGAATTTGCAACATTGATATCGATATGACCTCTGCAAGCCTCTGAAGGCATTGAAAATGTCGACTGTTTTCTCGTTCTCATTGCATTTTGTATTGATATATATTCGTATCTGTCGTATTTTGATTTGGATTCGCTTGGAATAAAGATTTTTGAAATTCTAGGTCTCACAGACCGATGATAGGTGACAATCTGACGGATTAACCATACCTACATTTGGAACATATGACATATTGACCATCCATAATCTTTTTACATCTTTCGTCTTTTGCCATCTTTTGTTTTCTGCAAACTTTTGTCATCCGCGAAAATAAGTATAATATGGCAGGAGTTTTTTGAGAAAAATGTGCGAGGCTGAGCCACTCCATACTTCAACATCGTAATGGATTATATACCGGTTAGGCAAAGACTCGAGGTGCACGTGGACTATCGTTTTTTATTAGTTGGCAGTAAGTGATATGAAAAAAATCAACTTGGAAACGATAACGCTCCAGTGCGATCGTGACACGCATATCTTCGGACGGCACATTGGCCAATACGAGAAGCATACTCGATAAAGAATTTACCGTTCATTTGTACAGGAAATAATTCCTACATATACTGACAACGCCGTCATGCATTAGATGGTCAGATTCATGTGAAGCCGACCTTCGGAATTTCGATGGAAAAGCTTTGATCCGGTTACGAGCTCTTCTGCTCAGATATCACATCGTATGTCGAACGTCGCGTGAGTTCGACTCTATTCCGATCATCTCTTGGTATTAAAAGCCAGAAATACAGTTTGCAGTAAGGAAAGATCCGCAAGTAGGTGTGAGAATCTTCCAAGCATCCTGTTTCGTGCAAGCATTACAGCTCTGTAAAAAGCATCGTTAAACTTCGAATAGCCAGCTATCCACCTGCTGCGGTTGGGTGCAATAATAGTATATTGTTGACCGAGCGAGAAAACAGTCGATTGCGGGCCGAGTACGAAGTTGAACACCGAGGCAAAGCCGAGGTGTTTTCAACTCGTACGAGGCACAAGCAACTGTTTTCTCCGAGGTGAACATACTATTTTTTACGACAGCGGAGCGAAAACGGCGAGTAGCGGAGCGAAAACAGCAAGTTTCCATCCGCAAACGAGGGACCGGCAATTGACTGGTTTCCATCCTCGTTTGCGGATGGAAACTCGCTGTTTTCGCTCCGCTGTCGTAAAAAAGAAGTCAGTATTACTTCATGTCCACTGCACGATTCTCGTGAGTCGCCTGATAATTGTTCGAGGACGGATTCTGATTATCTTCCACATCCGCGTCCAGTCGTGAGTCACATGATCGTCACATCGGTTCTCGTCTAGGGTATAAAAGGGGGACCTCGGGCCACGTTTGGCATTACTCGAAGAGTCCCTCTCGCCGATCCTCCATCATGAAACTACTCGCCCTCATCGCCGTCGCTTTGGCTCTCGTCGGTGTCGCCTGTGCAGGTAGCACCAAGCCGCGTGAGTATCTCAAACTATTATCCACCCTGATAATAATCACTAGACTTGGTACAGTAGACTTTTCATACTACAATTGGTAAAAAATTCGGTGAAATTTTGTATGATTCAAGCTGGAAAGACGTGTGACCCAGAGCCCCCAAAATGCAGTGGAACACTGATATGGATTCTAACTGGATGGCACTGTACCCCGTCGAAGAAAGGAACGGCGACATCTTCGGAACCCAAAAGCGGTGGGAATTCGAATTGTAACTAAACATCATGTGAATTTTGTCACAACTAATTATCACTAGCTATAATCGTGTCACATACTTGTTCGTAAAAATCAAACCGGTCAAAGCTAAGAAACGAGTTTCTACGAGTCAGCTGCACATCATTGTATTTTTGTCAACAGAATATACACACGTACAGTCATGTGTGTGTAGTTTTTTTTCTAACCTCTTCTGTTAGGTTAGGTTAGGTTCAGTTCAGTTGGACCAATTATTTTGTAGCATGAATTATCTTCCGAAAAACATCCCGATGAAGTGGATGAATGGGTGCGTAAGCGAAATCGTTCTCACACATGATTCCTTTGGAAAAGTACGTTGTTTTGGTCTCCTTGACGTTTCTAACCTCAAAGTCTATACTTTTGTGTATTTTGATCCGGCAATTTGTCAGTAATCGAATAGTTAGCGACAACTATTCTGCTATCTAAGAAAAGAAAATAATAGATCATTGCGTCTTGAAACAGATTTTTTTCCATTTGAAATGTGTAAATCACGGATACAGCAGTTCAAACCCCTAAACGTAGATCTTCGTTACTTGTATTACTGTATTTCTTTTAGCCATGGTTTTCCACCCTTTTTCACGTATTTACAGCACTATTTTCGCTTTTTTCGTCGTAAATTTGTGCAGACAGGCTGGAAACAGACGATAAAGTACTCTCAGTTTCAAATTACGCGCCGCTTTTGGGTGTCAAAGATGGCCGCTGCAGCCCTTCTAAGCGGTACGCGACAGTCTGTATGCTAGCATGGGCAATCCGCTATCCAGTTAGTTGTATATACAACGTTGTGTGTATATATATCAGTGCCATCCAACCATCACCATCCCCCGCAAGGGCCACCCCGGGTAATTCACTACATCTTCAGTGAATATTGGTATTCTACGCGGCACGGCTTCGTAACTCTTGTAAAATTGAATAACCTTTGAAAATGTTCCACCATCGCTGCACCACAAATAAACACGATTCCGAATGAAAAAGTATTGACGATCGATTTCTATCTCTCCCCGATAACCCATCACCGGACACAGCCGGCTGTGTCCCAACTTGTAAGGATAACCACTCTTACACTTACCCTTACGACCTGTGATTGGTGTAGGCAGTTCTTAGCCTGGCTGTGATTGGTGAAGCTGAGGGTAAGTGTAAGTGTAAGTGGTTATCCTTACAAGTTGGGACACAGCCACCGTCTCTTTCCGCGCAAAATGTCAAACGAAATGCGCTTTCTGAAATCTAAGTGGTTGCGAGGTTTTCTTCGTTCTCTCGGACGGATGAATGTGAGTAGTTGCGAAACAATCAGGGACGAAATAGAAAAAAGATCATTTTTAAAACACCTGCGTGGAAAACTTGATTTTCGATGCCTGTGTCTGGTTTGGAAAGGGCCCCTTTTCAGATGAGTGAAAAAATGTAATATTTCTTCACTGTCGCGCAGGCGCACATCGTGCATTATCATCATTTTTTCACTAACAGGCATGCGCACTTCAAGCAATCTACGTTTTTTCACTATCGCGCATGCGCACTTTGAAATAAGTCAGTCGTTCAGTAGCGCCATCGGTCGGTGGCAACGTCCAAGCGTCCGCGAAGTGGCGCCCCCAGGCGGCAGCGATGTGTCAACCTAGATTATTGACTAACTTCGGGTTGGTTATGGTCGTTGAAAAAGGTAAGCAGAATGAAAAAAACGCGCTGTAATAACGATCTGAAAGTTGGTTTCAGAAGCGCGCTATTGTGAGCTAGTCTGAGTAAAAGCTTCGTAGAATTGAATCAATTGAATTTGATCCTACACTACTTCGTCTGTCTTGGAATTTCAGACCCACCAAGTTCAGGAATGAGCGAGATTAATTAAGCTCATGAGATTCATTGTTCGGAACTAAGAATGTCTAAACAAAATTATTTCCAAGTGGACAGTCATCAAGCTCGTCGTAACTCGTGATAACATTGAAAATCTACTAATCAATTATCAAAAATCTTGAAACAATAGTCACAGGGATGGAAAACCCCAATCTAGAGTTTCGACGTGAGAAAATTCATCTTTTTTTCTCTTTCCTTCCTCGGTCGCAAAAGCGCGTAACTTTAGGTGTGGATGGCGAGGGAATAAATAGGTATATCAGCGCGACCGTCTCACTTGTTTAATTACTAATTGTGAGTATAAAGTTACAAG
This sequence comes from Euura saliciscinereae, assembly GCA_018420115.1. NCBI lineage: Eukaryota > Metazoa > Arthropoda > Insecta > Hymenoptera > Tenthredinidae > Euura > Euura saliciscinereae. The sequence continues at coordinate 94,940 of JAFFZH010015739.1, read as the reverse complement.
CACGCAGGTATTTAGGTATAATGTAATATTATCAAGGAAACTGAGAATTAAGCAGTAAAACAAAGACTTTGACCAAATAGAAACCGAGCGAGAGAGAGAAAAATTCGAGCCATAACACAAAAGTTGCACAGTGGTACTATATTTCCAGAGAATCATGAACCAAGCAATTCAAAGTTATGAAACCCTTTGAAACCCCAAAACCCTTTGATGCACCCGAATTTCTTGAGGCTTCAACTGACCTTTGGTACCCTTGCCTGGGTTGAAGGAGTCACCCCGTCGCGGCTTTGTTGCAAATAAGATTTTTCCTTGCTCGAACAACCGCAGGCTTGTTACACGGGCCTCGAACAGGGAGAGACCCTAACGAAATGAACCAGCCCCGGTAAACTCGGAGTCCTGGGAGTCCAGGGAGTCTTGGGAGTCCTGAAAGTCCTGCATTGTTTATGGGCTAGTGGGCAGATCTCGAAATTCCACCGGACATTACGGGCAACGGTGAATCCCGAGGCTCCTTCTTGTTTCACGTTCACCTAGTTCCGGTCAAATCTTGCGATTCTCGTTTTCCACTCGCAACCCGTTCAAAGTTTAACGAATCGACGAACCGGTAAAACAGTGAACGGGACGGAGCCGCTGCCCCATATGCATGGATGTGACGTAACCGCGTTATATCGCACACATCCACGTATGCGGAATCACAGCTGTGAAAAATATCTGGAAATTTAATAATCCCATCTCTCTGCTCTTTGCTTTTTTTACTCGGCGTACACACGAATCCCCTTTTAATAAAGGATGGATCCTCATATTCCGGCTACACACAATGCATATATGTGGAAATATTGCAAATCTGTATGATCAATATGCATACGTACCCCCTTACGTCGAATTTACTATGCATGGATTTTACACCCCATCGCAGATCAGTGCGTTACGAAAAATGAGAACCTGCACCTACGCGTTTTTACCAGTTGTTCAATTCTTTCAACAGGTACGAAAACACCAGGTGACAAAAACTGAGCCAAAAAATAAGCTTCGCAGTCGATTTTATACTATACCGTTGATTGTATCCTTTTTCTTGCTCGACTTTTAACAGAAAATTAAGGTTCATCAGCGGTGCAGCGCAACGATTCCCAGAGGGTTAATTGAGTCTGGTCGAGTCATTCCGAATGTTTTTCCATCGTCGGAGTTCAGTCTGAAACTACGTTGTACCGTTGGATCTTTTTCCGCAAACAATCCTTGCAATATTGCCGGATAAAGAAGCTGCTCGCGTCTCCAATCCCCGGGGATAAATCTACAGATTAGTAGTACCATTTTAGTTACCGCTTATACCCACGCTAATACCCCGAGGTCTCGACTTCCGGCGCACAGATTTTGCTAGACGTTGCATTCCCGGTGGCTCTTGCCACCATTGTTACGCAACAGACGGGGAGGGTATCTATGTGAGGATACCGACCCAGATAGTTTTCAGATAAAGATGAATAGTTCTGTTTGCGATGCCGTTTTCAAACCCCTCGATCCAGGATCCTGGTACCTCTCCACCCTCTCAGACCTCTGCCAACGACCATCTTCCGATCGGGTACAAAGTTTCTTCGGTCAGGTGCTTCCACACGAGATGGCATTCACTGAATTGTTCGCGAAACAGCATCCATCATACCGAAACGATGGGATTCGCTGTATGGTTTCCTGGACGAGTTATCGACTCTGTCAAGAAGAGAATTTTCCAAGGAAAAAAAATCCTCTAAGAAACAGAGACTAGATTTTTCTTCTCTCTCGGCATTCCACTTCACGTCACAGATCAGCAGACGCAGGATTTTCCGCTGACTGTCGCGTAGTAAAATATCTGACAGAATTGGTTGAGAGTTCAGGGACTTGTCAACTGCTGTGCCAATTTACTATATTGACAAACTAAACTGTCGGAATGTCGCGCAGAGGGAAGAAAGTCAAGGAGCTCTGATTGGTTTGAAGGGGGGACGGAGAAAAAGCTTACGCGTTATTTTATTCCACGTTGAATATTTTGATACTAGTGAAATGCTACTAGATCCGCGATTGTTATTTATTCTAACTCGACGAATTTCATTTTTATTACGTATACTTGAGAATATTATTGCAAGTTTTCGAAGGTATAGGTAGAATAATTTTACGATCGAAAACACGATTTAGGAGATCTAAAAACCACGTCGTAGAATATTTCGTACGGTGGTAGCTTTCCGTAAGCTGCAACGCTTCTACCCCTTGGCATCGACTTTAGTTGCACATTCATGCACATACTCACGTATCTCGTGGAAAGCTATTTCGCAAGTCTCTGTGACATTAGCGAAATATGGATGAAGAAACATGTGATATGTTATATTTATATTTATATTTATATTTCTTTCGAAAATACTTTCATGTTTAGGTACTGTACAGAAAGCAGCAGCGCTAACAATAAGCTTAACCTCGTCAGACCTGTAATTCTGTCTTGACTCGTACCGTTAATAATAGGCTAAGACAAGAGCAAATCGAGCCGGGTCAGGAGTAATTGGCAACCTAGTGAAACCGACGAGACTGGAATAATTCGAGTTAGCAATAACCCAAATGTTTTGCGAGACTGAATAATCAGCTGTCGAGAAGTTATCAATTCTACGTTCCAAGGAATTCTCGTTTAAATTCGGTAACAGTGGGATAAGCCGTGAAGAAAAAGTTGCTAATCTGACTTGTGAAATGTGGTAGAATTCTTGCTCAGCATTGAATCATCAAGATTCAAGACCGCTTGTGGCCACTGAGGAATTTGTATGATCAGTGAGATGTGGCGTACTCATCTTGGTTAGTCTGCTAGTTAGTTTCAAGATACGAAATTGCAGATCCAACTTTCCCCCTCGACTATACGTAAGATATACATATATTTACATAGCAAGCATGTAGACGAAGATAACCCCCCGCGTCGTCTTCGGTCTCGGTATATCTTGTCTCATATACAGTCCACAATCGTACAAAATATTCAAGGATTTGACTGGTTTGTAATTAGGTTTTAATTAACCCGTAATTGTATATTGTATTGTATAGCCGGGGTACCGTGAGGTATATTTACTTGAATGTATTATACATTTAATTAGAATCGTGGGTAAGCGATCATTGAATTAATGTAGATTTCGCAAGCTTTCCGCTGTTTAAACACGTGTATAAATACTCGTAAGCCTAGAGGGTGTTTCTGAGATTATACTCATCCCGGGAAAAAAATGGTTTGGATCTAATTCGCATCTTCGGATATCTAATTTAGATCGACGTAGATCTAAATTTTGGAAAATCGTAGATCCACCTAGATTTACCTAAATCTCCGAGGATTTTCGTAATCTACGTAGCTTCGAATTGATCTAATGTCATGTTCGATTGCTCATGCTTGTTAGATCTATGTATATCCACCCAGATATCGTTAGATCCACTTTAGATCTAGGTAGATCTGCGATGAGTAGATGGAATAATCGCAGCAAAACGTTGTTGCTCATTGAAGCCAAGTAGATCTACTCGGATCTGAGTAGTTCTGATACCGTATTTGGAAATATTTCAAGTCTCTCTGGACTGATTGGACCATAATTAGGCCAGAAACGCACGTATTTTCAGAAAGCGCCTTAGCTCATCTAGTATGGTACAGGTTTGGTAATCCGAAGTTCGAGGGTTCAATTCCAATTTGTTCGACTGTCACAATTTGTTTTTTTTAATTTTTTTCCTTACTCGTATTCTCGATTTCTCATTCTCTGATGATAGTAAGTATTTTTTAATTATAATTATGCAATTAATCAATGTTTTTTCAATTCATTTCCGGAATTGACATTGACATAAAAATTAGATCTACGTAGATCTAAAGCATTTAGATCTAACCGATTTTTTTCCGGGATCACATGTCAAATGAAAGAATCATGGTTCGCACGTTTTCAAACCGGCTGCAAACTGGTTGCGGATATTTTTCAGTTATAGACGCCGAGTTCCATACGTGATACTCGCCTCGGACCCTGAGGCCTACATGATATTCAATTTTTGGCGACCCTCTGTGTACACTTCATAGGCATGTATTTCGTTTGTTGGTAGATCTCCTCTTCTCCCGTTCCATCTCTCTTCTCTCCTCCTCCTCCTCCTCCTAGCCGGCACCCTTCGGGTCCGATTCATATGCAAATGAAAAGCAGTTCCAGGGTATTGTTCACGGTGGCTTCCACTGTGTCCTGGCTTGACTTACTACGCGAATTTCCTGAAAACTCGCTTCCCCCCTCCCCCCGTTTCATGTGGTTCGCGTAATTGATACCCCGACGCTATTGGCTGCTCTCCGAAGTCCGAAAGAAATTATTTGTCCATCAATTTCTTCCGGTATGAATTTTAGCTTCGCCCTTTCGTAGAGGTCAAAAACGTACTCAACGACGCGTTATAGTCGCGATAACGAGCCCCCAAGAATAAATTGTTGTTCTGTAACTCGTAACTCGCTGCTCGGATGCAGGGGATCGTTTCGAAAAGTTTTTGGAATCCTCGCAGTGGTCCACTTTGTCTTGCGGTTAACGTTTCGCCACACCACACCACACCACACTACCACACCACAAGCCGTGGTAGTATACGTAACGCCGCACGTTTCTACAGAAATTGTTACTGGGACCAAGACCAAGACCAAGAGAAGGTATTCTCTATAGTCTATACGAACTGAAAACCACATTTTGATTTGCGACTCGTTCTTACCGTCGCTCCTTTTACTCCGCCCCTAGTTACATCATGCACGAGGGATCCTAGATGAAATTCGCGGTTTGTAGATGCCCGTGTATACACCATAGCCAAGAAGCCGAGACAGAGTGGAATTTAAACTAAACCAGTCACCCACAATTCATGAATTTTGTTTCACAATTTTCGCGTTATTTATGTTGGAGTAGACCAAACCTCCGAAGTATCGGTCTCACATGGCACCTCAGACACTGCTTCATTCATGTTTTAAAACCTGGAAAAGAAATTGGATATCCAAACGTGCGAAACTTTAAGCCTTAAAGATCACGAGTTCTAAGGAATGAGGCCTTCCTACAGGTTCTCTGAAAAGTACCCTAAGACCCTCTCTTTCGGCGTGGTAATAAATCCAGGGTTTACAAATTCGAAACACATTTCAGCTCCATGTGGTTTGATGGAATGGAGCTTTATTATACATCGTATTCCGCGAGAAATGATGTGAAACATTTTATAAAGATATAATATTTTCTTTTCATTTTTCATTATTTTCGTTTCAGGATACGCGAAGCAATTTTTCAACTTTCTTTAATAAAAAGTTGCATTTTAATTCTCTTAAATCTCGAAGATAAATGTCTGCATTAGCGCATCTAATTTTCACATTAAAGTACAAAAGTAAAACAGGCTCGTTACCCGCGAATAACTTTTCTCGACAATTTCCTTGTTGTTAGAATGAAAATTTGTAGAAGGAAGAATTTGAAAGATTTTGGAAAAGTGGAGGGTATACGAGTTTGTGACGAAGGTTAGGATTAGTCGGATCGGTAAAGTGGGGTAATTGGTTACCTTCGTCGGTTGGTGGATAAATTTTCGGAAAATATGTCCATCATAGAAGCAGGAGGTACTCAGGGTTGGAGGTAGGTTCATGGTGTTCCTTCGAAGAGGTATGTGGATACATGCTTTGTGGTGGACTCTAGGAAATGTTGGAAACAATAAAGAAGAAATTTGGAGAAAGTCACACTTAGCTAGGGTTGTAAAAAAGAACTGGAATTCTAGTCCATGACCATGACCACACTTTTTGTCGCCAAGGTCTATAGTTCAATGTCTTCGTCCTGTCTTAATTAAGCTTGTATCAGGCATTCCTTGTTATTGGATATAAAATAAATCTAATTTACGTTAATATCAAGAATTTGTGTGATTACACGCAAATTCTACGATGTCTTTTAGCTCATCGATTACGTACGACTGCAACAATGTCGAGGCGCTTCCATCTTCACATATGATCGTGTAGAGATGTCACACGCTTCTGGTAGTAAATTTAATGCAGGTTCGTGTTTCGTTTCCTTTTCATTGCAATGCAAAGTACTAGTTCCTGCACCAGTGCCATGCAAACGTGACGCAGCTATAGTGCAGGTTTGCAGCTGGTAATATAAAATTGCGTGTGTTGGTACTACGTACGCGGGGTAGGGAGGTAAGACTCCAGCATCGCGGAGGGAAGTTGGGTCGGAATCTTATTATACGGAAAGTTCCTCGGTTTACGTTTCCCTTCTCGTCTCGATGTCTCGAGAGTCATCTGATAAGTTATCATAAATATACATGATAATAGCGTTTTCGTACCCATCATACGTCGAGTAGCGACCGATGTGTGCAGCATGCAGTTGCACCCAGCCACTCGGAGATTATAGATTAAGTCAGATGGCGACGTTTTTCTACGTTTTGTCGAGTAAAATGTCGCGAAAACTTCCGCCCAACAGTTTCAAGATGTTCATGAAACATGAATTTTCCTCGTTACTGATATCCACGCCAATTTATATATCCTCATGAAAATTTATCACAATTACTAAAGGTTACAAAACTCTCGTAACTGCAGATTAGAACGGCGATTAATTAACCCTCGTACCGAGAGAAACAGGGGTTTTTTGCTGGCGGGGTAGAATTTCTTCCTCCACGTGACACCTCCGATGACCGATGAGATTCCGGTATAAATATGAAATAGACAATTTTCTGTTTATCGATCGAATAGAATTTCTGATACAGACTCGTCCAACACGTGCTCAACTCATCGGGGATGGTAGTTCGGGTAGGAACCCAAAGTGTTGAACTAGTATTCGGAGAGGGCGAGGTCGTTGGTTCGGAATGGGGGTCTCTCGTCTCATTTGTAAGTGTGAGGTCGAAACCACGATCCTGGGGCAACGGAGGTCAGGGTGAAACAGTCTTCGGTATTCCTTCGGGGAAAGTCCTCGATATACACTAAGACACGAGACCCGGTGTCGTTGATTGATCTCACCTATCTTCCAGCCACTGGTTTCAGGGTGAGAACTGTCCGCGCCTACAGGGTCGCCCGTATAGCCCTAGCTACCTTCATTCGATTCGATTTATTACAATTCATCCGGCTATAGTTTATTGCGGTTAGGAGTTCGGATACGATTAATTTTACCGTTCGGTGGTTGTGGAATTACGGATCTACCCGCAAAAAATTTCGAGGATCATCCCGAATCGGATTTAACTTTTCCCAATTAATTCGTCAAGTCTAATTAGCAAGGCTTAATTCTATCTGTCGAGGGTTACATGGAAAATCATGGTTTTCGAGTAAATCTTGGTGAACTTTGAGGAAACCACAGCCACCGGTTCTTGTTATCACTTCTACACTTTGGTGCAGTGGTGTAAGGTGGCGGTTAGTCGGGCTGCGGCATGTCGTTCGGTGTTGAAAATCAGAGTTCATATATTATGTTACATACATGTGTATGTGAATATTTATGATTGAAATTTATTTTTTTCTACCCTGTCAAATTTCTATACGAGTAACATTCAAGCTGATTGCTAATTAACCCGGTATAAGCAGCAAAGTTTCATCCGAGAAAAAGTTATTTCTGGGCGTCGTGCAGGTAATGGCTTCATCATCCTCTCTGTCGTAATTACCCTGTTTTCCAGTATAATCAACCTGCATTCTGACTAGAATTTATACAACGGTGAGGGCACAGTACCTACCTGCACTGTTTTAGTTACTCACAGATTTATACCCTCAACCATGCATCATCACAGAAATCACGGTCATGACATTGACATATACCATTGACATTTTTGATATTGTAAAATGAAAGACAGTGATATTTTTTCTCCGTAGGTACGTTATTATATTCAAATTTATGTATGTTAATTATTGAAATATAATTTGTAATTTACACGTCAAAAGCAACGTAATAAAGTAGGCACTGCAGTGTGAAGTCTTCTGAGAAACAACTCCCAGGGGGTGGACTTGTTAACTAAGACGGAAATTTAAGGGATGATTACAGAAGTTCGTTGGAACTCAATTAAATTAATACCGTTAATTAATTCTTCTCTTCAAATTATGTAAATCTTATTCTATGACGTAGCCTGCCTGCAATATATCCATAATTCTCTCACAAGGAATACAGAAACACGACGAGCCCGTTAATAAAAAAACTTGCATAAAATCAATGTTCATCGACGCGGACCGACTCAGTGTACATTTATTTGGCATATCGAACCATTTTACGAATCAAGCTAAAAAATCTTTTCGATTGCTTTCGATATCATGGATTTTCACCGGGGGTTTAAACGCATATATAGGTGTACTTTGGTTCAATTTCCTCTGACGAGTAATGAAAAGGTACGCCAGGTTTCGCCCTTTGGCTAATTTTGATCGGTGCTGGTGTCATTTGCTGTGTATAGGGTGGATTTAACGCGGATCAAAATGTCAAACCAGAGCGTTTTTAACTCTCTCTCGATTTTCCATATACCCGCCTGTGATGAATATTCAAAGAGACTGACATATGCGTATAGAGGTAATTCTATTTTGCCAATATACGGTATCAGTATCAATGCAGAGTTTCTTTCCAGTCGACGTGGTGCACCGCCGCCCCGAACTACGGAGAGTGAATATTCAATAAAATATAGCAGAGTGACGCAGCATCGGCATCGTCGGGAGACTGGAGCCTGCAGGGATTTCCGCACGCGATTTGCGGAACGGCGTGAGAACGCGATAACTCAAAATAGTGCAAAATTGGAAAAATCTAACCAGTTGTGAGAATTTATTATTCTACTACCGGACGATTTAAATGGCAGGGGATTAATGCATCCATGGGATATAGACTCAGTTCCGAACTCTTAAGGAGCATACGGAAAAGCGTCGCCTCAGACTCTGAACCTGCGTTCGCAAAAGTACGCGACACCATCTGAGGTATTAACCGCAACCAGCATTCGCGACGCTTGGCTCAAGATAGACTTTTGAAAGTTGGAAGTTTAACCCCGCGTTACGCCTCCGGCCGTATATCTTTGAACTTACAGAGTTTCGCGAGGTGATAGCGATATAGACCGCTAGCCTGTCTGGGATCCCAGAGACAGGACGCCGACGCCCCGACGCCATGACGCCATTGCCTCAACTTTTTAAAGCTGCACCCTCGTTTTTTCTCCGTGTTCTCATACTCGAAACGACAAAGTGATCGAAATAATTCAATTCCCACGTTTTGATAGCTGCAGGATTTTTCAAGCGTTTGTAGCGTGCGTAAAGTGCCTCATTTCCGAACAGTGCAGAAAGTGAAGCCCTAGGGTGGAAAGCGAAAGTTTCGTCGCACTGTTTTTCCGTGACTTTCACAGTCTTCCAAAATCGAAGTTTCCATCGCATGAATTACAAAAAATGGCGCGTGTGTGACATGTGTGGATGGCCGATATCCAACTCGCAGGAGCCGCATAATTCCACGCTCGACGGATATCGGCCACTTTCCGCACTTGTAACACAATATACTATTCTCATCCTGTTCCCGCGCTCTCATTCGATCTGGGCTTTGTTTTATCGCCCGTTTTACTCAATCTCTCTCTCTCTAAAAAAAAATAAATAAAAAATAAATAACTCTTACTCTTTTACTGCTAATGGGTACTTTTTAGTAGGCTTCTATACCTATTCTGCTTCATCTATTTCGTCTAGTATCTGTTTTTTTTTCTAAATTCATTGAATCGTATAATGAAAAGATGATCGTTTCACGCCCGAAAAGTATCAATTAATGCGACCTAACTCTTCACTGCCGATTTCATGTAATTTTCCCTAATATATAAGAAGGGAATAAACCTAGCTGTATCGTCAAATTTTTGAAGATCATCTTTCGACGTATACAAAATGAAATTGAATGAGAAGGAGAAACGCGGAATGATATTCTGATATTAATTTTCATCACTCGAGTGCCTAGCTTTGAGAGAGAGTACTTCACCATATTTTATTATACGTCGTCTAGTGTCTAATTGGTCCTCAACTGATTGGGGACAATAAACGAGCTTTTGAAAGTATAAATTATTCATACTGTAGTTTTCCATCCCCTTTTTTTTCTCATTCATTTATTCTTTCAACCGCCTTTGTGCACGCCTTAATGTGATTTTATGAAAGAAACTCGCGTAGTTCAGAGGATCTGATGAAACGTATTCTCTCTCTGCAGTTTTCCCTCATTTTATCCCACTTCTAGCCCGAAGCCCGTCTGCCCGTGACCTAGGAGAACTGGTTAGATGGAACTAGAATTAGTAAGTAAAAAAACTTCGTTAAATGAACTTGAATGGTCAATTTAGTTTCAAGTTTGAGATAGGCGAAAAGGGCGAAGGTATGTCGCCGAATAATACGGGATGAATACTCGACGAACGAGCGAGCGGTGAATTAGATGAAGGACCTAAATTTATGTATCCGTTCTATTCAAAGAACTTTTACTCAAATTTCAACCCGACTTCCTCGTTCCTGTTCAACAACTATTCACCGGAAATAATTCACTTTACCAACGTTGGAGTCCTGAAAAAAATTCACTCTCTAGCTTCTTTTAATCCTCCAACCCCAAATGCGTATGAATATCTGTAACTACACACTTTGGCCGATTGAAATTGGCCACTGACCACAAGAGCCGAGGGTAAGGGCGTCTTTAATTCATCTTAATTACTTAACACAGGGTTCATCGGTTCTTTATTTTCCTTTCACGGAAGAGCCTCGATCTCCCATGAGAACGCTTCCACTTTTTCCCTGGTAGTATAAAGGAAAGCTTGAAGGGAAGAGGGATTCTCCCTGCACCAGCGTCTTTACGGTCCATTTAACTTTGTCTGCCCATTCGATCATCGCCGGCTGGTTTTGTTCTCTGTGGTATTTGTACAGTTGATGATGGTCTTCCGCGGTGGGTCACCCAGGGGAGGACGGCGATGGTAACCTGATGCCTGTTTCTTCTTTTCATTTATCGCGATATAAATTTTATTCGCTAACGAGACTCGATTGCTTCCGCAAATACGCCAGCGAATGTCTGCCAACGGCGAGATCCTCTCGAAATTCGATCTACCCGTGCAATGAAAGAGGCTTACAGAGTGCCAACGGGCACACCAGGACTGTTCCTTCGATATAACTCGAACCCCGACGTAACCAGCCAAAGGGTCAAATTACCTCCGCCTTTTTTTCATCTCGCTTCTGCCCCGCTTTATTTCATCCCCTCAGGTACTAGACCGACGTGATTCCGGCTTTCCGTCATTTTCACACGGATAAAACTATCCGTGAATCAAGAATAATTACATTTGTGTGTCAGAATTATTCCGACCCAAATTTCTTTCCACGTTGAATGAAGGATACGCAGCTAATTACACCGCTGTCTGCACTGATTAGCCCAGTGTGCCTTGGAAATTGTTTTACCGAACCCGAACACGTTTCACAGTCAGATTGATTTTGGCAGAGATTCAAAGCCGGAATGAAGCGATAAAAAAGAATTCAGAATTCTTTTTTCCATCTGCACAGACTTTCCGGAGCCCGAGACTCGTGTCAACTACCAAAGAAGCCATTTTTATCCCCGTGATAACTCGCCTTAATTGAGACTGATTTCCTATTCTCGATTTCTGAGGAGTTACGTCCACAGAGCGTGAGCGTGCGAGAAGAGGAAGAGTCGCTGCAGAGAAAACGATGAGATAACCTGAGGGGATGAAAAGCTAAGAAATATAGGGGAAGCAAGACGGTCGCTGTCGCTGGTAGCCAAAGTTGAAGAGACCGTCGTTTCGCGGTAAAAGAGAGATAAAGGAATCTATTATGGATTCTGAAGCTCGGAACGTATGTGGCTTAATCCGCTCAGGATATACGACTAGCTGAATATTTCTCACCTGTTACCTCGGGCGCGGGCCATGCGGGTGAACGCACGAATCGGCTTATAGAATTCGAGTTGGGGATGATTATTTAACGATAATTTAGCGAAGTTTCACGCTCGACGAGTCGTTTAACCCGTTTCAAAGTAATTCTCATTTTCAGTCCCGATAACGCATCGAGGGTAGGAAAATTGGGGCGGAAAATGTCACGATTTAGAAATCTCTGACGCGGGTCACCGCACCCTCCAACGGTCGTGCAGGTACTTTGGGTAATTGGCGATACGCGCGTACGTCGATATCGAGTAACGGAAGGGAAGAATAGTAATAAAATAGACGAACAAAAAAAAAAAGCTAGTAATAAAATCGCCCTCATTGTGACGAAGAAGAGGTTTTTGTCACCCTTCGAGAATTCGAATTGTCACGAATCTGTGGTCGCGTGACTCTGTGACGTTACTTATTCAAATCACTTCTTTTTTTTTTTACTTTCCACTAATAACTCGGCGGAGGTAAGGGGATTTTATTATCTCCGTGTTTTTTTTTCTTATCCATACCTAAGTGTGTGAGCCCCGGCAATATCCAAGGATTATCCATATTTGTCGACGCTGTAGAGTTCCTCAAAGATTGTTCAGAGCCAGAAGTATATCCTGCAGGAAAAGTTACTATGATTGAGAAAATCTAATGGTATCCGGATTGGAGAACTCCTAAGATTAATACTTGAATTCAATTCTTCGGTCTATAGATATGGGGGAATATCGATACATCAATTATTGCGCCACCATCACCGCGCTCAACTTTTTTGATATCGATCGTTTAGGCCAATATTAATTTCATATCGTCCTGTCAGACCGGAAACAAAAATTCAAGGTAATTCATAAACCCGTATGTCTTCGTCACGTGTTTCAGGTAACCCTCTGAAGATGTCATCCGTTGAACGATACACCATCTGCAGCTTTATGCACTCGACGTTGTATCCGGCAAAGTAAGGTAGCGCATAAGGTGCACCGTTTTTCGGCTACTTAAGACTCAAGTAAGTAAGTTTCAGGCCATTTCCAGGCCTTTTCTCTGCCATTCTTCGGGGCTAATCGACCATTTTCTTTTTTCTAGTAATTGTTGTCCAGTTTTTCCATTCAGTGTTTTTTTTTCTTCTTATAATCGAGTTGCGGTTGCTTCGCATCCGCAGGCGGGACTCGCTTCCACTTAGCCACCGCGACTCTAATTGTTTGTGGCTAGTTTAGTGCTCCAATTGTTTCATCAGTAGCCTTACATCAATCGCGAGTGAAAAAACGATACAAATGGAATATCTGATGGATTAGGAGCACCAGAAAGTAAGTAATCAACTATTAAGAACGGGTTGGGTGTGGAGGGGTGGCCCAAAACGGCCGTGCTTCTGCCCTATATATCTTCATTCAATCCCTTTCGGTCTGTATTTCGCGCCCTTCGTATATTAGAATAGCATTCAATCATGCGGCTCACAATTAGTCAGTTTATCTCGAACGAAGATTTCACAAACAAGGGTGAAAAGTATTTTTGTACAAAAAATGTACAAAGTTTTTGATGAATTTGGGCTCTTCAGCCTTGGAATCTTCAGCCTCAAAGCCACTCATTCATTTTCAACGTACCTTAACACGTCGTTTTTCCGCCAGGAAACGACAGAATGATTTCTCGGCGTCGAGTTTTTCGCGTTAATCATTGATCCCGCGACTGAACGTTTGTAAATTTTATTGTATATTTTTTAGTAGTAAATAAATATGAGATACGCAATTTTCATTGCATCTGCATCGGCGCGGCGAGCACGTTGCAGGTTGTGAATTTCGCTCTCGTCAAATTTATCAGGCTAAAGTTTTACGCCCTGATCCTTCTCTGTTGGAATAATTAATTACAACGTCGCGAAGAGAAAACGGTCGACGTTACTCATCGAGTATTTTTTTCTCTTCTTCTTTTTCTCCCGCGTAACTCTTGCTACATCCTTCTTTGAAAGCGCGACTTTGCTTGTTTGCACATACCTCCAAGAGTGATACCGGTGAGCCAGCCAACTTTGGTCCGATCTAAAACTCCAGGTACGAACTTCTGGTTCGGAAAGTCGAGCGATTATGACTGGCTTCAACCGCTGCAGTTACCATTGCGCGACTCGACACTATAAGGTACGTGATACGAGTTACCCTTTCATCTTTTTTGTCTTGTCTCTCCCTGCAGGGTCCTGCGACTGCTCAGAGCAGATAATAACTTTAAGATTTTTCGCGTAATACCGAGGGCTGAGCCATTCCACTCGAAAGCTCGAGTGGGTTGACACGTGTACCGCGAGCGCGATGAGCAAGTTTTTTGTCCGTTTTAAAATCGATCCAGATTTCCGAAGCCCAAGTGTGCGATTGACGAGGGAAGCAATTCACTCCGTTGTTCCGTCTCTCGGAAGCCCGGGAATTTCTATCTCGAAAACCTCGAATTCCGGGTTCGTTCCTTTTCGGGACAAATAACCGGATCATGTCGTAAGACGAGGCGGAAGTGACGTAGATGAAGACCAACCCGTTGTCAAGTTGAATTATTCGGGGTTTAAGAGCGGCGGCTTCTGACTGTCTCTCCTTTGTCTTGCCTTCGTTATACCGAGTAATAACACCGGTGGTAATTATTACTTTAAGCTTTACCATCGGGGTGAATATTTGTTTTCATTTTATCTCAGTCTTCTACTTCTTCTTCTTCGTGTCAGGCACCACGGACAGATAACAAGTTTGCTTCGACGCTACGGGGCCGGGTTGGCGTGACTCTCGACGATAAATACCGCGGCTACCTACCAGAGTCCGAAAAAGCTCGCGCGTGCTTTTCAAACATTCCAGACACCCGGTATATCATTGTTTGTTTCCCTAATCACCGAAGTTATGCCGCGGCACTCTGCGTCAGGTCGGATAACGTTGGATAAAATATCTACGATGATACCGATTAATAATCTGCAATCCTAATCCTCCAGATCCGATTGGGTGAGGATGAAAAAATTTAGTGAATCGATTTTTCGTCGGGTCAGAACGGTAAATCCTGATGAAGTTCCGCGTTAACACGTCACGCGATGTAGGAAAATGAAAAAAATGTCTTTTTATTAGGTTGTTTGAACAGGGCTAGGGATCTAGATCCACGATTATAGTGCGGGTGTTCTAGCGTCGGCACATACGTTAAGAAAAGTATAAGATTCGCGCGTGAGACAATAAGTGATATAAATGGCTCCGGTGCGTGACAGAGCCACCCCTTGAATTTGATCACAATATATTATCAGCACACTTTATATATTATAGGTAACTAGGTCACACCAAACTACACCCTGTATAGTACGCATGAAACGTCTTAGAGTATAAAAAACCTGTACTCAACGCAGGTTTACTGCCCTCCACTATCGGAAGACCTGAAGGGCCAGGAGACCTATGGAAAAGCAGGGAGTAGAAACACTCGATATATCTTACTCGAGTAATGGTTACTATCCTAAAATGGCAATTCAGGAAATATTGTCGTCGTTACCATTTATCCGGAACCAGTGGTCACTAAGTTGCTACGTCATTTTCTCCGTGTAAAAAGTGCGAGTCTAGCGAACCGCGAGATAAATTCAATATTTTCTATAAAATGTATTCATCCCCCAATTATTATCACCATCCGTCAACCCTCGTTCTGCGAGAATAATTTTTGTTTGTTACACGAAGCGATCGTACACGACAAACAAGATGATATATAATACAGCTTTCAAGGATCGTTCGATCAAAACAGCTCGATCCTTCGGACAAGAGAAACGTTTCTGCAAAGACGCCCGACGTCTGGACGGAGAGGCGACGTCACATCTGACGAAAGAATCGCTAGGCAACTGCGTTGTGGCAGACTGTCATCAGCCAGCTAGAAACCACGTCGTAGCAACTCGATACTTAGCGAAGTTGAGAGGCTAACACATGCCACTGGTCACAGGAGAAAAGGTACGAAAAACCCACGTGGAACATGTCTCAGGATTCATCGTCTGACGAACAAGATACCGAGAAACAACTGGAACAATAATAGGTCAGATGTACGTCCATTAAAGGTCGACACTCGTCTCTGCGGAGGGCAGGTGTACCGAGCAAAGGCGAAGTGGTCAATACAGTCAATTTCTTTCTGGTTCTTTTCTCGTTTCCTCGTTTGAGCCAACGCGAGGAGTCGAAGGTTACGAGTTTCCTGGTAAAATATCCGCTGTCCATCTTGTTTGGATTTTCCGTCACGTCACGAGGTTGGAATGGCGTTTGGATGTTAGGAGCTGAGCTTCGTCTGTGGTCTGTAATGTATTTATGGTCGTGTATTGATTGGAAAAGGGTTCGAGGCGGGCTCGGGTATGGAAGCACAGCCTTTGCTACTTTGCTAGAAGAGGGTGGAATCCGAGAGCAACGGGGTTTGATGGCGAGCGAGGGAGGCACCACGGACGGCTATGAAAAGGCAAAAAGGAGTTCAACCTGCCTTCAATCAAACCTGATTTTTATCAACCTTAACGACTCGCGTACCGTCCAGGGCAAAAAATCCAGTCCATCGCCTCGCCTCCGCCTTTTTTCCATTTCTGTTATTTTTCTTCGTCTACCTCCTTCCCTTATTCAGACCGATCTCAGCCTCCACCCACCGACCGCCACCTCTCTTTCGCCTCGGGGAATCCTGCCTTCTCCCAGTGTTTTATCGCGGGATACGGAATACCGGATAAGCCCTTGAAAAGCTTAGGTATTATCGACGTTTTGCCTCGCGAATAATAGCTCCGGGAGTATAGAGGCCCGATTTTCCCACCGTAATATCGTGTTCGGTTATTTTCGCGACCTTATAAAGTCGGATTTTTGGGCGCGAGGTCTTTTCGCTTCATTTTCAAAAGCTGATACTGACAAAGACCAGGCTCCGATGTAACCGAAATTCAAGTCCAGTATCACGGGTTCCATTTGCCCCCGAAAGCTCTTTGGTACATGTTCGAGTGTGCCGAGTGTGTAAAGTGGATGAGGTTTGACAGGTGATCCCGTATACACCCACACGACAAGACACTTTGCACTCATTTGATGTAACGGCGTGGGAGTGTCATTTGCTGGATGCAGCGCCAGCAGGTCATCCACAAACACCCTATGGCTCCCGCGGGAGGTTTACTCCTCGATAATCGATGTTCTGGACCGCCAGTAAATTAGGGGCCCCACTTCGTCCCAAGTCTGGTTCGCGATCCGGTATTTCCTATTGACACCGATATTGACGAGCCAGAGACTCGACGAGTGGAACATCAATCAATATTTCACCAGTGTAGAAAATTATGGCGCGCGTTTAATTAAATTTTCGGCTCATGTTGATGAAAGATTTATTAATTAATCAGGCCTCGAAATCCTGTTGCTTGTTTTTTTGGTCCTGTTTTTTTTTTTCAATTATTATTCTCCCGGCGAGTCTGATACACCATCAGCCCGGAACTTTACTTGGGTCAATCCAACTGGGATTCGACTCGTCACTTTATGATCGAAACCCCCCGCGATGGTTGACGCTGTTCAGAACCATAGTTCTCGAAGAGCTTCAGGCGAATATACCTAATATATCACAGGTATCTGAGATATTTCCA
The DNA here is from genome assembly GCA_018420115.1 of Euura saliciscinereae. Lineage (NCBI taxonomy): Eukaryota > Metazoa > Arthropoda > Insecta > Hymenoptera > Tenthredinidae > Euura > Euura saliciscinereae. Next base: position 77,614 of record JAFFZH010015739.1, on the reverse strand, counting down.
AAGTTCAGTAATACCCGTTGTATTATGGAAATGCAATAATGCATATTACTGCAGGTACTCGCGCAGTGTCCCATTGCACCCGGGGAGGTGTAGACCGCTTAAGCGAACTATATTAACATATCAGAATACTGGAATAAAACTATGCGAACGGATGTATTGGATTTCAATTATGATCCAGAGACTCTACAGAAATGCATGAGAAATGTCCCGGACAGCGTACATATATTTATTGCTCTTTTATTGCACTCTCATCCCCGTTCTTTTTTCATATTCGATTCAACATTATTCACCGTTTATTTTACATTCATAATTCGAAGCTCCACTTTCGCTCCCATCGGTGTCGTAAATCACTATATTTGACAAACGGTCTTTCATCATAATTTTTTTAGAATCCAATTTCTTTCTTTTGTGTTTAGGAAAAAAAAGAACGAATCCTTCTACCGGATGAAGATCTCTCTCTCTCTCTCTCTCTCTGTCATTGTCAGCAGAACCCATGGACTACAGATTGATTTCGGTTCTCTTTGAACAAAACTTTGTCGAGGGTAAAGATCAGCACACTGTCCAAAGTCCTGTGTAAAGTGTTGAGATCCAACGAGGAATTTCCACCCTCCAATCGGTGTCCAGAGTCTCTCCCTTTGTTCCGTAGCGGTTTCTGCCTCTCTATGACCAACTGGTATCCGGTTTCTCCTGAATGATAGTTGATTGTGCGAAATTATTCACCGTGCAACCGTACTTCCTAGACTTTGAGTATGTCAATTCGATCCCATGTGGAAATTGATTTCTCTAATTATTTCAGCCCTGGGTAAGACATCTTTTCTTTGGATATCCTGGCCGCAGAACCTCCGTGAATTAGCTCGTGCAGTTTAACGTTAATGACAGTTGATTGGACTATATTACCGAGCGTAATTAGTAACACTTGAAACTCGCATGGTATAAATTGCGTTAACTTCAGCTCGAGTGTCATGCCTCGGCTGACGTTCGTTACGGTGTATTTAGCGAGTGTATTTCTGCACCTGGATGTAATCGCAGCTAGACGTCAAGGTATAGAAAATAAAAAAGATGTGAAAATAGAGAGAAAGAAATACCGTAGCCTGTTTAACAATTCTGTTCCATAATAATTCTTTGGTGTTAGAATGAGCGGGTGCGACACGCGAGGTAAGGAAATCCCGTCTGGAGAAACGCGACGAAGATGGATTACGTCTTGGTTGGGGACAAGTTTATCACGTGTACTTTTATAGGGACAAGAAAAATAATCATAATAAAAAACACCACCCACCTTACATTTTGCCCTACAAAGTACAAAACTTCTGCTTCAACTACACCGTCACGCGGTCATTATGGATGAAATTATTCTATAACGTCATTAGATTAGGTCCAAGTGGAATGAGATAACCGAGGTTTTGCGGTGACCGGAAATTACAAGTTTACTGTTAATTACTTAGCCGCAAGCTTTTATGACCAGAAACGTACCGGCTATGCCGACATTTTCTCATTACCCATGACTAGGCTCGGGGACCGAAAGTCGCATGAGATTTTCAGCACAGAGTAATAATGCCAAGGAAATTTCACTCTCAACCCTTCTGAGCGAGCTTTCGAGGTATTAACACACGCGAAACCCACCTTTCTGCCCGCTAATTGTTGTTCGCGAGTAAGTAGGGTCAGCTAAGAACGGGCATAAACAGTAGAATTACTCCGAACCTGCCCATGTCGTTAGGATTAGTGCACTAGAATTTTTTCGGTGCACTAATCCTTGCACTAGGAAGACCCGGTAGAATCTAGCGGATTACTCAGTTGATTACGGCTGCTTCAATCCATCTCGTTCTCAATACCTAACTTTGAACTGATGGTTGAAAACTGCAGAATCAACAGAATCCCACATCGCGTCTAGCGCTGTCAGGACTGCCCCGTGTCTTTCCATTTCGGATTATACCCCGTTTTCCGTTTTCCTGATATCGGGTCACTCCGTCCCTCGACGAAAAAGTTTAACTTTGGACTGTTCTATTTGTCTTGATGAACGCTCAATTTCTGACAACTTGAAGATGAGGGTTCTCGTCGAGTAGGAGGACGAGGAGGAGCCAGTCGCCGGTCTGCTTTCGGCAGGAAGGATGGACTCTTTAAATACGGACTTTCAGGCTTTCAGGATATCGTCGAATCTTTCGTAGAATCTTTACTTCCCGGGAAAAAAATCGGTTGGATCTATGTAGATCTAATTTTTATGTCAATGTCAATTCCGGAAATGAATTGAAAAAACATTGATTCATTGCATAACTGTAATTAAAAAATACTCACTATCATCATAGAATGAGAAATCGAGAATACGAGTGAGGAAAAAGAAATTAAAAAAACAAATTGTGACAATCGAACAAATCGGAATTGAACTCTCAAACTTCGGATTACCAAACCTGTACCATACGAGATGAGCTAAGGCGCTTTCTGAAAATACGTGTGCTTCTGGCATACTTATGGTCCAATCAGTCCAGAGAGACTTGAAATATTTCCAAATACGGTGTCAGAACTACTCAGATCCGAGTAGATCTACTCGGCTTCAATGAGCAACAACGTTTTGCTGCGATTATTCCATCTACTCATCGCAGATCTACCTAGATCTAAAGTAGATCTAACGATATCTGGGTGGCTATACATAGATCTAACAAGCATGAGCAACCGAACATGACATTAGATCAATTCGAAGCTACGTAGATTACGAAAATCCTCGGAGATTTAGGTAAATCTAGGTAGATCTACGATTTTCCAAAAGTAAGATCTACTTAGTTCTAAATCAGATCTCCGAAGATGCGAATTAGATTCAAACCATTTTTTCCCGGATTGCGGTGATCGTTAAACTAGATGACTTTAAAACCATTTGGAACCGGATATAAATCCAGGTGTAGGAAGTACAAAGGAGGTCAGTGATCGAGGGATTTATTAGCCACGCCATCGATACGGTTCGGTGAACTAAATTTTCTCGAATCCACTTGATGGTACAACGGCTTGAATTGCAGGGGAATTAAAATAGCGCTTTCCCGGATAAATTCATGGAAAAAACTCCTCGGTTCTTCTTCTCGCCCATAAAATGGAGCTTGATTATTATCTTTACGATTCCACTCTGCCCGCGCCTGCCCACCCTTTTTTCCTCTTTTGAACGTAATATTCCTTCTTCCTTTAAAACTCCTAAAAACTTTTGTTTAATTCAGTGAAAAAAAAACCCCTCAAGGATCGATGGGTGGCGGAAATTTTTTTCCTGATTATCAGAGGAGCTTTTGGTCACTCGGACCATTTTGACCTTGAATAAGGTCCGGGAATTGAGAGGTCAGAAGGTTGTAAATCAGTGTTAGGTATACAACACGAGGTACACAGGATAAGCAGGTAAGCATGGCTGTTAGGGTAATTAATAGCTGGGTTTCCCAAAGTTATTGCTGGCTTTATGTCCCTACTTCGAATCTCAGCCGTGTTAAACTCGATACACGGGGTCCATAATATATAAACCACCTACGTTATGCATTACCTAATTACACCCACCCACGTACGTGCGGCACAGGGCCCACCAGGATAACGCATTTATTAACCGAATATACTAAAACACATATTTTATTCAAATTAATGGCGGGCACCGTATCACATTACATGGAAAAGCCACGTTAATTCATCAGCATTTGATGTTTATTCAGAAATTAATCGAAACGAGATAGGAACGAATAACTCTGCCATATTTTCAAATAACTCCTACAGGTCTGAATATTTTTGGAAACAATTTCTGGTTCGCACTCAGTTGACCAGCCTAAATAATTAATCGTTTCAGATTTTTGAAGGCTTGCCATTTGGCTGAAATCGCCACAATGCTGATCGCCAAAATGAGAGGTGACGGTTTCGTGATACTTCGTAACCGTGTCGAAACTAGACAATCGGCGAGGTTCGAGTATTATTTTCCCCGCTTCGGTCTTTCCGCCATATTTTTCAAAACTCAAAACATCGTTCGCAAAAATATCACGGCCCATATAGTTGTGACCAATATATCTTGTGGCTACTCTGGTCGCAATATCTCAAAGAAGATGACCTCCGTACATTCATCCCTTGGTAAAAACTCCCTCATTTAGTTTTCACCCCACACTGCAATATTTGCTACGAATATTAATACGATAATTGCATTGTTTACTCGGTTTGTCGCGTCAGGGACGTGAAGTGGCTTCAAATATACGATGAGTATTAAATTCCGAGTCAATCGGGCGAGGATTAATCGATTTATCGATCAACGGCAGAGGTGCGAGTCGAGTCACCAGCAGCCATGCTCATGCCATGCCGAACCGATCCGATTAGTGATTAGCGAACGTTCGATGACCGTCGGGTGTACCAAAGCCTCAGAAACACAGTAATTCACATGGAAGGTTGGGCCTTTAACTCTCCTTACACTGCAGTTGGGTCGGTTTGAATTATTTATGAGGTTTCCGCACCAGACAAGCGTGCGGAGCGGGGTGTAACGGTTGTGTCGGAAAGCCCTGGGAACCTTGGGAACCCTGGAAGCTTTCGCGGTCCTACCCCTTCAAACGTCTTCCATTAACTCTGTAAATAAAAACGTCACATATCTAAATGCATATACCGCATGCGGGTTTGACGCGCGACGCGGTTGTCGGATTATGGTAAGCAATGTAAATTCACACCATACTCTCCGAGTGCCGGGGTCTTTTGTGAGACTCACTCGATCCGGGGTGGCGAGGGGTTGTTTATAAGTCAAGGAGCACTTGAACTTCGCGGTTACACTCGGGTCTTGTTATCGTCTGTCCCTCAACGCTCGGGACATCCTCATTCAATGACCTGATGCTTCGGTGACCGGGACACGAGTCCCTGGTCGATAACACGATTCGATTAGCGAGGGTCACCGGATTCGCGACTTTTCCCACTTCGCACGATATAAAAACCCGAGTATTTCGACCCGCGAACGTGTGGGAGGTACGTTTGGCAGGCGTTAATGGTGGAAATTAAATCTTGACCCCAACGTCACGGGTTGTCTCACCTTCGTTGGAACTCTGTCCACTTTACTTTTCCGAGGGTTCAGCCGCGTTGGGCAGAATCCTCGACTCTTTTAGTGTTTGTTTGTCTTCGAAAGTACGAATTTCAGTAGCGGAGGAAAAGTTTTCACCCTGAATACAGCCTGAGGTATCTTCATTCGGGTCGATACTTCCTTCTCCAGTTCAAACTGTCTGGGTGGAAATTGTCTACTCGTGTTTCCGACTGCACGGAGTCTAGCGTAAAATTAGAGACTTTGTGTAGAATAAAAATTTCTCGAAATTTTCGTAGTTTATTATATTACAAAACTACGCCGAGCCACGACAATGGCGTCGTTCTCCAGCGTTAACCCGAAAAGGGGATGAGATTCTCGACTCTTCCATTGTCGGCTCGGGTCTTGTGTCTTTCGGTTGAACACCGCCATCCAGAGTCGACCAAAGCGTAGATAGGAGTTTGGAGTAAGCAGCACTTTTTGGCCTCTCTCTCTACCCCCGAAGGCATTAAGCCCGTTGACATTTTCATCCTCACTCTCTTTGTCTCAAAAATAATTACAATCTTCAACCAGCAATCCCGCGATATTTCCATCATTCATGTTTATCTAAAATCCGAGGGTACCTAGCTCGCGCTTTCAAGGTGAGACTAAAGTCGAAATTAAGTGGAAGGAAAAGGTGCGAGAGAAACTTGGAGGAAGAGGAAGAGGCAGAGGCAGAGGAGGAAACGAGGGATCTTCTGTTTAATAAGCTTCGTTCCAATATCCGGGGTTCGGATTAAGCTCGGGGACTACGGCTCGCAATGGTTGAAGATGGAGGCCGAAACCATTGTAGGGCCTGACCGTTTCCCCATTTCGTGGAAGGAAAGTGTATATATCAGCTAATCTGAAGGAAGCCTCGAGCGATGGAAACGCTGACCCGTCATATAAACCAGGCGAGGCGTTTCGATCGTTGGGAGAACTCCTAAATTTGGAGACGGCGACAATGAGGCAAATAATACGCTATTTCGCGGATGGATCAACCAACCCCGCCTAGGACAGGACGTGACGTCGATAGTTTTTGCTGACCCTTATCAAAGGCATTTCCCGCATCCCTCTTTTCTACGCCGCGCCGGACGGCGTTTCGAGTTTCCGCGTAGAGGGACATGTCCTTTTGATATAAACGTCAGTCGGATCAACGTCATCTCTAATGGATCCGGATAGAGATTCACCGACTATCAAAAATCGACTCTTTAAAACCTCAGAATCGAATTTTATCACCTAAATCGAGTCTGACAGGTGGGAAATTTCATCTCGATTTTTCCCAACCACGCTTTTAGCCATATTTCGGTGCACTACCCGGCAGGAACCAATCCAGGGCTTTGGGCAGGGCCTGAAAAACTACCCCGAGCGACGACATGCATCAACGTTTGGTGCAACAAGGCTTTGGTAAGGCATCCATGAGAAGTCCCGAGAAAGCTCTGGGATGAGGTCTACAGATGAAGTAAACTACATTTTCAGGCCCTGACTACATCCTGAAGAGGATGATGTCATCCGTAACCTGTCAGCACTGGCGCTGTTAGGACGTAGTTCTCGTACACCTCGTGCAAAATCCTATTTTACTGGATCTGTCGAGTTTCAACAAGCTTCAGTTATATCATAATAGCAGTACGTTCCATCCTTTGTAAGGTTTGGATGTTGCTTGTAAAGATTTGTTAAATGCTAAAAGCTACAACATTTGGGAATGTTGATATCGCTTATCGGGTGTCAGCGGCTTTCTGACGTTTCCACATCCCTGCAGCTACGTCGTATTTCTGTTATGTCATTGAGCTTTCGTTGCTTTTAGAAGTTCCAAGGATTTCTCGATCATTTGAAAGCACCGACGCGTGGCTCTCTATAATCTCCTTCTCTCTCGTTAAAATAAAAATCTCGCGATGGCTTAAGATTTTGATATAATTAACGAGCTCAAGATTGAACGGCGAGATTAATCTTGTTTCTTCAACTTTCATCATCCTTTTAATTCCGACCTCCGTGTAGTATAAAAATCGTAGCTTCACAAACTCCAGTTTGAATTTTAATAAAACGCTGCACAAACCGCACGTTGCAATCATTTCACATTTTCGTCCACCTGATCCCACGGGGGTTACGAATCGGTCACCCGATTCACCGCATTTTTTTTCGTTTTCAAAATTCACCCTCCCTTGAGGTTGATGGATACCCGCCAGCTGAACATTCACCACTAGGGACCCCGACCCAGAGTGTCGAAATATTCACAAACTCTCGGAAACAAGAGCTGGTTTGTACATTTTTTTCTCCAGAGGCCTCATTCTTTTTTCTCTCCAGATCCACTCTACTCCCTCACCTTTCACCCCCAAAATTCTCAGGTCTCCGGTCAGACCACTTTCTCCAGATTTTTTTTCTCTTCAATTATTGGGGAGAACATTTTTCTTCCAGTGGCCGGGATTCTAACCCGGGTCACCCGCTTTCTATCCTCTATTATGCTCATCATTAATTGAACGAAAAGATGAGATTTCGGTACTCGACGTTGTCAGAAAATTTCAATCACATTTTTTGTTTTTTTTTTCTATCAAACAAAATCGTGATTGCTTCTCAAGTGAACGTGAGTAAATTTGTACGAGGTTGAGAATAAGGTGTTGGTTGGGTAAAACGATAATTGCAAACGCGTAAAAAATGGTGCAGTAAGAAACACCCTTACCTCGCTCGCTCGCTCGCTCTCGATTGAGCAAATTTTCATCACGCGATAGCCAAAGTTTTTGGGTCGCTATCTGTCCACGGCGTTTTGAACGGTGCAGAATTTAATTTACCTCAGCTATCTCGACTGCCAGGTTAATGGGTTGGCGTGCAGTGCTATCTTTGCCACAGTTTCATTAACACCTACCGAATAGCGTAGCGCGCTTACGAACCAACAAACGCTACGTTAGTCTAGCGTAACGGCATAACTCCTTGCTAATTGTACCGTTGCATCCCTGCCGGTGCTGTTGAATTTTATTTTTCCTTTTTTATAATATAATAATTCAACGATAATAATTTGCAAATTTTTTTCATCTATTTTTCAAGCTTTTTTATTATTTTTTTCTACTCACTCGGCTACGTCGTGACGAATTTGAAATGATGATCAAACAAAAAGTATCGTAGTGGTCAAGGCTGATGGAAGCAGTCCGCCGTGATGATGCGGTGGATAATTTGATGAAATAAATTAAGGAGGCCATGTAAATATCTTTACTTTCATTCGGGCTCGGATTAAAAACGGTAGTAATCAGCTTTGGATTAAGCCTTGGCGATCATACCCCAGGTGAGCTTCGAAATTAATGAAACCATAAGCATTTTATCAATAGCGTGCCGTCAAAGATAGCCGAGTACTTTAATTAGCCGAAACCTTAAAAAGGGTCAGTCGACCGTCTTCCTGATAATTAATTAGCTAAGATTCCCCGACAATTTCATACCGAGCCTTTCAAACACTGAACTGGCTCCTTCTTTATGCCTTTTCAAATTCACCATCGCGTGTTCCGCGCACGAGACATGCGATAATATTGTTTTCAGATTATTTTTGGTCATGGTTTTCCTTTTCTCTGCAACTTTATTCTTTTCTCCGGAGGTTTTTTCCACCCTCTATATTTATGACTGCGAGTGAGTTCCACCAGCTTTTAGGCAGGGTTAAGCCGGGTCTTTCTTTTTCCGTCTTTCCCCCATTGCCTTCAGATGTTCTGATATTTTGAAATTGTTTTTCAGTTGCTTCATCTATATTCATTCGCCGTAGGATACGAGGAGTCCTTATTTTACCGAAATCTACCCAAGCGACCTTTGCCTTTGACGTTTCTACAATCTATTTATTTGATATGAAATACATACCTGTATATGTATGTCGCAGAAATGAATCTCTCGGGCTGCCATCTACGCCACGTGCTAACAAATTGATGAAAACAAAAGAATATATCGAAATTAGGACGGTGTGAACGATAATTAACTATTCCTATTCTTTCCTTCGCAAATTTTCTTATCAGCTGTGAAAACTAGTCGCGTGTTTCAGGACTTTTGATGTATATTCATGATTTCAGAGATAGGTATATCTACTGTGAAAAATAAATTCCAAATCGTTTCTCTCATAGCATAGTTTGATATTCACCCGATATCGTCTAGTCCAATAATCGCAATCGACAGCCCGCACATTTGGTGGAAATACAGGAGGTCAAAATATCGTACATACATCTCATATTTTGAACGATTGACCTCAGTGGATGAAATGCGCAAAAAATAGAGCAATCAATAATTTTACTCTCTGTTGGTCAATGAAAATTGCTCATTCCTCTGCGTTTCAACTCTACAATCGTTGAATAAATATAGCCTCAACATTTTTTTTATCATATGCCCGAAGAATTCGTCAAACAATCTTGTGCAAATACTCCATCCACGCGAATAGAACGGAGCAAAAAAAGAAAGAAAAACAGAATAGGAGCAAAAGTTTCCCCCTGCAATGAAGTAATATCAAATCACTCGATACCCATACGCATATCAATACATTCTATTTTCTCCAGACAGACATCATCGCTGTTCAGTGCTTCCAAACCATTTGAAATTCTTACAACGCGCGAATTCACTCCGACCTTTATTTTGCGTAGACTGACACCTGATAAGTCATATTGAGAATAGGTTTGAATTTTTCATTCGTAAATTCTCGAAAATGGGTATAGTTCCACTCTAGTTCAATGGTGAAGCGCCGTTTTGCGCAGACGCTGTCACGCTGCCTCTTCGAAAAATCTTACGAGAGGTCAGACTAGTCACCAAAGGTTGTAAAAAATGAGGCCCCAATATTTTCTTGTAGGCCCATTATGTGCCAAATCGCTACCCACCCAACACAATGACGTCCCTATAATATCCTTTGGATATTTTTACGGGATACGCTGAATATATCCATGGAATGACCAGAATAGTCCTATGGGTGGTCATCGGATATACAGTAGAGCGTCGATTATCCGAATCAATTGGGACCGGGTGCCTTTCGGATAATCGAAATTTCGGATAACCGAACAGCAATATTCCGTGGGCGAAAAAAAGTCGATTCTTTCGAAATGATGAAATTTGTATATGTATACATATATTTAACTACAATGAACATCAATAGGTTATTATCACAAGTACATTTTAATCAACTGAAAACATGTAATCATCGTATCATTCAATGATACAGAACAAAGTTAGATATGTATGTCTTTAAACAATAATCAACATTCTTATATATTTGAGTTCTTACATCTGTTTATTTTTGAAAAAGTCGACGATTTTCCAATAAACCAAATCGCCATTCGGATAATTGACGTTTCGGATAACTGACGTTCGGATAATCGACGCTCTACTGTACTATGGATCCCCAAATGTCTGCCTTTGAACCGTCCTGATTATATATCCATAGGACGTACATTTTGAAACATCTTTTGGACCATTCAGGACATTCGAAAATACGTTCGGTGACTTTGCGAGGCCATCGTGAGGACTTTCATTCTTTTTTCTTTTCTTTCGAGTTTTCGCAGGATATCCATGATGAATCGATCCCCAAATTTGACGATTCATTGGATGATAGAAAGATTGATTCTATCTCTTCTTCGTTGTCACATGTATGTGATTCAAATGTCTCTGATCTATTTTAATATCGCGAGAAACGGGCCCGAGTATATCAATTTTCGATACATCGTATGCAGAGACATTAGATACCAGGTCGTATACGTACGTCCACGGATACGAGAGTTTTGTGCAAACGTAGAAAGTATACATAATAACCGGGTACACATACATACATCGAGGCGCAGTTCTTTGTTCGCTGCTACGCTTTAGCGATTGCGAAAATGTCCCCGGGCGACCGGCTGTACGGTGGATGGGTAAAACGGGGCGAACTAGAACCCTGAGGATCGAGTGGCGACGTCGATGATTTATCGAAACTGAAGAGATGATATCACGACCGTGATCGCGCGGATCTCGTTTCACGTCGCACGATTATTTCCGTCCAGAAATTTTTCAAACTCTGTCTTTTTTCTCTCTCTTCTTCTATCACTTTTTTTCTCTGCTCGTCGCGTTGCCTCAAACTGTCGACATCATCGTCGAGGGAAGAGAGCCGCGGGACCGACGAAAATTTCCCTCACGCCCCGAGGGCAGAGGACGCCGCCCCGTTCTATCCCGATTTTTACCATTTTCTTATTTATATGTGCATTTTTTTTTCTTTCTTATTATTTTTTTTCTTTTTCATCAGCTTTTTTATCATCCAAACCCTTACCCCTGTGAAATTGCCTACAAAATACCGCAGTCGTGTGAACCGGTGTCACCTTTGCGGCTGAAGGGGCAAAAGGTGAGCAGGGGTGAATTTTAAGTCGGCTTTTTCGAGGTATTTAACTACCTCGGGAAATAGGAGCGGGGGAAGTGTATCACGCTGTGCCATATGTAGAGTGTATCTTTTGGTTCGTGGATAAATACCTTTTTACGGCACAGGCATTAAAAAGTCACTTTTTGACGTCTGTTTTCGTTCCGGCAAGTGGCACTTTATACCACTGAGTTCAAAGTTGCGGTATAAAGTCTTTATTCCGCAACTTTGATGCGCAGTTCGAAGTGCGCATGTCAAAGTTGCGGAATAAAGTCTTTATACCACAGGTTGCCCCTCTTCACTACCTTTTACAGCAGCTCCTCTACGCAGTTCGTGCGGAACTCAACTGTCGTCAAAGTGACTATTCATGCCTTTTCCGTAAAAAATATTGTATGGGGCGCGCGCAGAAAGTAACTGTTAAGCAAGGTTATGTTTTAAGTACGAGCCGTTGGTTTTACCTGGCGAGCCGAAGGCGAATAAACAGTTACTTTCTGCGCATGCCACATAAATATCTATTTTCGCGGATCAGGACTCGATGGCCATGGTTGAACCGACGCTTATTTTCGAAACGACCGATTCGCGAGGCTGTTATCTCTTTCGGACGAGAACCGAGCTGTACAGTCCCATCGGTTGATAAAAAATAACGAGTTTTATTTCACCATCCAGAATTCAATTAAAACTAATTAATTACCTGGCTCTCCGAAACCCGCCTCGGCCTAGGTTTCATGCATATATACATATCACACCGGCCTCTGACCCGTGAAACGAAGCTCGTCAAAACTGAAAAGGGGTGAATTATCATCTCCGCGAGAATTTGATTCGGATGTCTAAGAAGTTTAATGTTTTAGGTAAAACACGACTTTTGCAACGAAAATGTCCCGCCGCGACCTACGGCCCGTAGCCGGAAACGGGGCGGCAAAGGGTTCCCTAATGAGTCTAACAGGAGCTTTTAGAATTAATGAATCGTTTGGTAGGAGGGGCAAAGCTTTACGGTCTAGCGTCGGAACGCTTATAAAGAGAAATTCGCGAACTCTGTCGATGTCCGGGGACTCGAGATGACCCATCGTATCGGTCGACTGAGATGACCCACCCGAAAACAAATTCGGATACTTGACTCAGACCGGCTATCAGACCCGCCAGAGCGTTTTAATTAAATTTGGTATAACAGTCAACGACTCTGTGGGAGTGGAAACTCCTGGAAGTCCAACGTTCTGAAGTCCCAGGGTCCCGTAGCCCCTTGTAACCGAGCCCAAGAGGCGCGTCATTTTCTGATCTTCTGCAGCTTGTACAATTTGTTTCCCTTAACAAGGAATCTTGACATAGTTTGTATGCCAACTCGGTTTTTCGTGCTGTTTAGTAGACCGCAGACATTTTGTCCCCGTTTCATTCACCGCTACGCCACCGTAATGATTAGTATTATTGTAATTTTTTTTCATCCTTACGTCTGTGGGTGGTTGGGTAGGCAGGTATTACAAAACGGGATTTGATAATGAACTTTTCAATGTTAAAAACATTTTCCCAACGCATATGTAAAAATAGGCGGTTTTGGCCGTCTGCTGAAAATGAACAAAAGACGCTATTTCTCAATGAATTGGGAGATGAAGAATCATTTTTCCACTAGTGACCCAGAACTACTTCTGACCACTGGTGATGACAAAACACGCAAACTATTTCTCCACTAGTTGAGGAATGGTTTCATTTCTCCACTAGTGGAGAAATGGTTTGCGAGTTTTGTTCATTTTCAACAGACGGCTAAACTCGCCTAATTTTACATATTTGTTGAGAAAAATATCGTGTGCACCTCGTGGGCAATGACGATTCTGAGTTCGTGTGATATCCGCACTCGCCTTCGGCTCGTGTGGCTATATTCACACTCACTCGGAATCGTCACATTTGCCCACGAGTTGCACAATATACTATTGTTTGAAGGGGTTCTTACGGTGGATTACCGCTGCTCGCTTCGTATTCTGAGGTTGTTTTTTTTCTTTTACGAAAATGGTACTCCACCGTTTCCATATTTAAACTTCCCATGCAGTGTTATAGTACTTTCCGTATTACTAACGGCCCCGGGACCGATTAGGTCCCGACCCTTTGTTTCAAGTTGTTTTTCTTACCGGGTTGCTCCATTTGTGAAACAAAAGAAAAATGAGGCTGGAAAACTTTGGAATTTTTTTTTCTCCACTGTATATACCTAGACCCACCATTTTTAACACGAGACCCAGGGATGGTAGCACTAGCATTGCTGGCCTTCAAACTGTGCAAAATGTGATAAATAAAAATTCACAATTGAAAGAAGGAAGCAATTTTCTAAAAATTTAATAATCACGTCCTTGATAAAGAAATACGACCCATGTAGGTACATTATTTGTATACTTGTTCGAAATAACGAGGTTGAACAGAAAAAAGAAACTTGATGAACGGTGGTGGATGCAGCTTGGCGATCGCGCATCACCCGTATCGGATGGGAGGGAAAAAAAAACGTAACAACCTAAAAAGAGGTGGTTACATTTTTGCTGCTAAAATAACCACAGCCGAAAATTAAACAAGTTTCTTTTCCGAGGCTTCAGGGAATTAGGTCGGCCGTTATTGTAGTTGTAATATCGCGGGCGCGAGTGTGTATTGTAGAGCCGTCTGTCTTTCAATACCTTTACGATAAAAAGTAAACGTTACCGTTATGAGGGAATATTCTCAATACTTGAATGGATATCTGAACAGAATCGCAATGGAATTGAATCAACTTCGCTCAGGAACGAAACTATCCATTACTACCAAATTGCATTCACACTGCGGGTAAAGATAGATCTTGTCGAGACGATGGTATAATCAGCTCAAGATTTATTAATTATCCACGTCAATCCCAGAATCCATTAAACGAGTCGCTGTATCCATAATGTTCGAATGCTAAACGTATAATAATAATAATAATAATAATTCATTTGTACGACGCCCACGAACAGTTAATCGATAACTCAAGCCTCACCAGATGGACGTTAATTAGTGGATAATTTAGTTAGTGGATAATTTACTACAACAATTGTTGATTATTCGTGTTGGAAATAAAATTCTGAGCGAACAGTGGCCTAATTATTAATTAACGTTATGGGAACGTGGACCATCTGCGTTCGTCTTTATACTCTGATGCCGCAGTATCCTTTAACCCCCGCTAGGTATACTTTGATCGTGGTTCTAAAGGTTTCAACTAACTGGTTAATTCTGACGTCGAGTGTCAGACATCTCGAGAGATCCCTATTAGCATACACTCGTAACACCGCCTCTGGACCTCTCGACAGAAGTCCGCAGGCCCCGGGTCCGGACAGGATGAGACAGGATGAGGATCCAATTTTCTCCTGGGCGATTCAACCTCTGCAGTATCGTAACCTCTTCGCTCTACTTCAGAGTCTGTGACCACGCAGTGTGGCAATTATTCCATTGAGACAGATGAAGGTCTTAAGTAACATTTTTCTGCGTGGTAGATCTCGAGCTTTTGTTTTTATTTCTATAATTTCGTACAAAAGCTACTACGGTGGGTGTGATGTGCATCGCGATGCATGTAATAATGTATGGTCGTCGAGGGGTGAAACACCCGGATTGACGGGGTGAAGAGGTCGGAAGGTTCGTTGGTGGGTGGCTGGGGCAAAGCCCACCGCAGCGAGACCGCCCTACTCTCCAGCGGCAGAGAGTAGTAATGGAATTGCAAATCCGACGACATTACATGCCTCTTGGCAACTTGTGATTTCACGCCCGTTCCCTCGCTGCCGTTGCTACTCCGCCTCCTGGTCCTCTCGGCTCTCGCTACTTCTACTCCTGCTCTTCCTCGTCCTCCTCTTCGTCCTCGTCCTCATTCTCTGTTCAACGAGGACACGAATTAACTAGACCCGCAGTCAGTGTTCGAGTGTGGATGATATAGAAGACTTTGGCCCAACGCGAACCGCCCAGTGTGTGAATATCACCTTTGAGCAACGCTCCGGGGAGTTTGAATTATTCGAGTTGTCCGTTGTCAATAGATTATCCGATGCACCGTGACGAGAGTCGCGGTGTTTGTTGCGTTACCTACTGAGACAACTATCCTACACCGCCACTCAGGTACGTTGTCTCATAGATTATGCGCGTCAAAGGCACATCTGCAGAGGTATACGAAGAAGCACTTACTCGATGCACTTACCCGATCACAGTCATCGGGTGCTGCATGCAATGTTCCGCTACTTGTAAAGTGATTGGTTGGAAAATCGATTTTTCTGAAAGTTCAACTTCATTTTTGCCTTCACACGACCATTAGAGGCAATGCGAGAGGGCCACCACACACAACACGGTGAAAATATCCCACGCCATGTGTACAAACTGTGTAAATTCCTTTTTATACTTCGACCGTTCTTATTTCGGTTCTTTTCGTGGCCGTTGACTCGAGATCTGATTCGCGGTTCACGAAGACTGATGGTTTCAAGATTTTCTCGAGGTGGTTACGGTTATTCTACGTGACACACACTGTGTTGAAATAAATCTGTTAATTCCCACATATTTTACCTGTCTCTGAAAGTCCACAGAAGACACTGTAATGCAATGAAAAAAAAAGGTGTCAGCGCAACAAGGAAATAATGTTACCTACTTCAACAAAACTAATCTGCGTTCTATCAGAATGCAATAACTGTTTCATCTTAAAATTTATGGAGACTAATTACAGAAACGGGTTCTATTAAAACTAAAATCCTATCTTGTTATTTTTAACAGGAAAAAGACTGACATTAATTTTTTTTAACAGTTGCGGAATTTATTTTCATCATTTATAAGGAGCATTTGCCCTCGGGGGTTGAAAATAACGAGGGAGTTAGTTACACCTGGACAGGTGATGTCGTAAAACGTTCTTGAGAGAAGCGTGGTTACGGGTTACGTACCTACGGTGTTCTCGAGTATACGTTTCATTCGATAATACCCTCCCCCCCTCCTCACCTGTCCTTGAAGAAGTAGATTAATATTGGAAGGAGAAGATATCGAAAAACAAAGTTTTCTCTCCAACTCCACAAGTTACACTTATACTTCTATCCAAGAAAAAGTTCTTCGTACATTTTACCAGCAATAATAACTTTTTCAGGCTTTGTTTTTCTAAGCCATACAAAAGTATCTGGATTCATGCAGGGGTTGTAGACCCAGATACATTAAAATAGCATTAGGATTCATTGAACTGTACATTATTAAAGGCGTGTCCCCCTGTGTGTCTGATCGATTGTCAGTTGTTAATTCATAATAAACCTTCTGAAATGGAACAATGGCTGCGTATTCATAGCGTTATCACATAATATATAATTTGAACCAATATTCGCTCGTTTTCGTTGCAAAACGTGGCATCAATTTCACGTAGTAGTGAAAGAAAAAAAGCACAAACGTTGTATATAATATAAAGGCGTGAATATATAGCGTGAAAATACAAAATTATCAAAGTTTTGTTATCTGAATTCTCACATCCTCCATCTTTCACGTTAGTTCGTTTGGCAACTGTCGGGTCGTTCAGTCATAGGAGAAAATGTTTGCTCCAGAGGATTAAAAAACTTTTTCTCGATTGGTTACGAGCTTTTCTTGGAATAACATTTGCAGCTGTGCGACAGCGTCGATTATAAGTTCACATGAAATGGTTATTTACATCCGTTGGATATTGCTTTACTTTTACCCAGCTTCCAGACTTCGGAAGCAGAATAACGGAGAAAAAAGTTTAAAAGTCCAAATGATCGAACGAAATTCTCTACATCCAGACGCAAAGCGTCTTGAATGCAGCTTCTGATACCAACGAAACGAGCAAAAGCGCCGGGTGTGTAATTAGATCCGTATACTATAATATATCCATCCTGCCTCTCGGTACTCTGAGTAGCCACGACGCTTCAGGAATCGACTTTGAATATCGACGTAAACGTGACATGGCACGGAGCCCGATGAAGTTTAGACTCTCATATTCATCCGTTTCAATTCTCCAGGGAAAATCGCATCAATATATCTACGTCCCCAGCCTAGGTTGAATTCCACGATACCCGGAGATCTTTCATCGCGGATAGTAATACCGTATAAGATCCACTTTATACCGAATTACCCGTACCTGCAGGGTTTTGAATACATACTCCGCGTGTACATTTTGCATGATCACTTCTATTGTTATTATTTTCGTCAAATTCAATTTTCCCCCGAGTCGGAATGCAGGCAGGAAGTTTATATATATATATTTTTTATTATTCTCTAGAATAAATTTTTTCTCTCACCGATTCGAAATTTCCCTACGGTAGGTAGTTCGGGGTCGCCTGTTTACAAGCTCGACCTGGAGAGTCGTTAATAAAAAAAAAAAGAAATTTGACCTTCTCATATCGTAATACCAACGATAGCATAGCCTCGTTATTTACAACAACGGTGAAAACAATTTCATCTCACTGTTTCATTTACTCGATAGATATATATCAAAGACAATTATTCTCAGTCGATTTGATTGTGAGGGAGGGGGGAGGGGGGAACTTTGTCAACCTATTCCAATTACCGATCCAATACGTACCCTACTTCGGAGTTTGGAAAGTTTTCATTGGCTATACCTACCCCGGAATAAATACTTGCCAAAGAACACTATACCACATTATCAAACATTTCTCCGTCGCGAGGGACTGGTATTCATAAATCGTTGAAACTATTAAAATCGTTTGCTAAATTAATTAATTAAACTCTCAGCTACTCGTTACAGTAACAGCAGGAGTAAGGATTTAGAGCTTTATCGTCAACTCAACGGCGTATATAGCGTATAAATCTCGAATCTATACAGTGACTTCAAAGTTCCGTACCGTACTCGACCGAGTAATCATTTACGCACAGAATTAACGACCCTGCTGAGTTTTTACAACCTCGGCTTATAACTCATGACGCAAGAAATATAAGCGCTTAGTTTTTGTTTTATCAGCTTTGGAACTGATCCACAAGCGAGTCAAGTACGAATGGGATGAGTCCCGTTACGTGATAGGCGGCAAAAACTAAATTTGAATAATTTCGAAAGCACGACACCCGTTACACACCCCTCATCACCATCGCCATCACCATCACCACCAGCACCGGCACCAACCGTTTCCTTCCGTTCTGGACGCCCTATTTCCAGAGCTTCATGAAGCTGATATTTCTCAATGTTTTTCACTGCTGTAATTAATTTATATCACTGAGAGTAGTAAACTTTGTAATTGAGTGCTTTTCATACTGTGTCGCTGTAACGCTTCGGGATAACTCTCTCTCTCTCTCTCTCTCTAGCTTCAATATTACTCCGAATTTTGATAATTTTTCTCAAACACAAGTTACGACCCTCCAGATTATCACGCTCGAAGAGGCGAGCATCTTCTCGATATTTTTGATTTAGAGGTACTTTTTGTCGTTTTGTGATTTATAACCACGCAGTCTTTTACGTTCTGAATTCCAATTGAAAAACTTGATTGCATTTCGAAGTAAGCAGTAGCTGTAGACGAGCTTTACCACGGAGTTGTGTCGTGCATTTTATACATCGAGGTTGAATCAATTTTCTAACCACAAATCAATGTCATGATCAATTATAAATTGCGAACCCGTTGATCGCGGTGGACGTCGAACCGTTCGGAAACCAAACCTCGAGTGTCACACATAATTAAAGAGATTCATTATGGAAACGGTGATCTTCTGGATCTGGTGAAACGAACCTTCACTCGGCTCTCGACGAGAAGCTTTCTTTTTCAACCATTTATTAAAAAGCGTCTCAAATTTCTTCACGATACTGAAAGAGGGCGTACATAATTCTGTCTGCCTTTACAAAGTCCTGTGTATATATTGCCGTTACTCAAGTCAAGTACGCATGAGGATATCTACACGGGGATTAAGAAGATCCAACATGCAGTTAATAAGAGCTTCCCATTGTATAAATTACGCTTTTGAATGGAATGAATAAAAAATAAAATTGAAAACGAGATTTGTGTTTACAAACGAAGCCTACGCGCGTACAGAATGTGGTGTAAAAATGACGTGATACGTAATGAGATCGTGAAAACTAGATTCTTTTTTCATTCCTCGTTGAATAAATGCCGGGAAACTCTTGTCCCCGTACCTTTAACAATTTCAAAGTTTCTTTTACCCACGTTGACTTTTACTTCTACCCGGAAGTTTCAAATGTAACAACGTTTAATTGACTCTGTACTCGTGCCCTGGGATGCTGAGATTGTTACCTTTAATTTACACACAGAGGCGACAATTACTATGTTTCTAACAACACTATCCGGGTGTCAGCCTCGGCATTTTGGTTTCCTCAATTACATTAACACTGTCATGGTTGCAAAGGTGCTATTAACATTTTAACCTAGTATAAATTCGATTGCTGTTCAATTTCACGTGGGATGACCCTGTGCATAGTGCTTCACTATATGGCACCACCACGCGACATAGTGATAGCTACCATGGTGTGCAGTAACTTCAGATTCTACAATAATCTCTACAGTAAAAATATAGTAACCATTGCGATATTTCCTACGATTAATGAAGTTAATTTTGGTAATAAAAGATACATAAACCATTTTTATCACCAGGGTTCTTATCAGATTTTGGTCGGTTCATCTGGGAGTGGAATTTGAAACGGAAACCAAAAACGGGTGAGTGGTACACGGTTCTTCACCGCATCCCACGGGGCTCTACGCCGCGTTTTCCCCGGGCTTTCCGCTTCTGGCTTTTGGTATTATAACGCACAGAGTCAAATTTCGCAAAGGCTCGACCTCTCTCGTAAGGCACACTTGGGATTTCGTTAAAGATATAGGTCTGCATTTCTCTGATGTTCTTCACCTCTTTTTATCCTTATTGGTCCAAGATGCTCGGATGGTGGTAAAACGGGGGCTGCTGCTGCTGCTGGTATAGAAAACCCCGTCGAAAAGTTGCGACGGTGGGGATGGCTCCCTAGAGACTAGCTAGCAGTTCTCTCGCGTCCCTCTTGTTATCGGTGTGGCAGCGTTATATACCTTCGAGACTCGAGACACTCAAGGCTCCAGCCGAAGCTCCAGTGCCGAAGTCAGCACGTCCCGGATGATTAAGCTCTTTAAAGCTCTCCGGCTGCGGCGAGGGGCCGGAATGAGTCGAGATTTTACTATCCTGATCGGTTAAAGAATGAACGATGAAGTGACGAACGGTCCAGAAAAATCTACCGCCATTCCTCCCACGACTTATTTCCGCCTTCACTCCGCAAGACAGTCAGAAAAATCGACTTATTCTTCTCCCTCATTCTTACATTTCGCTTCTGACTCCCTCGTTAGGCTGAAAGCTGGATCAGACTGAGATGTTAGATTGCCGGAATCCGGAATTTCAAACCAGAAGAAATCCCACAGGGATTTTACCGAAATAGCTTTTTGGCAGGCACATAACGCTGATCGATTTCGAACTATCAAGTTTTATCAACGATAATTGGCTGGGAATTGAATTCCGGATCAAACAGATTCGCGAAACGGGGCAGAGGATGCTCAAAGCGCCGGGGTTCAGTGATTAGAATCAAAAGGGAAGAACGGAACGGTCAGAGGTATTTGTGACCACCTGGAATTCGACTCTTTACCACAAAACGTTTCATAGACTGTCTTCTGCCACGCGATTGAGGTCACAGAACCTGTTTAACCCGGCTTTAATTATTCACGCGACGGGTTAGAGCAGTTCTGTTGGCGGCTGTTTGTTCAAATGAAGGAAACAAAAGGCTCGTTGCTTGCGAACGATACTTTCGAGTTCAGGGGTACTATCGACGACCGTTGGAACCCGGGACGGGACTCACATACAAATAGAAATTCCCATGTGACGGTACTCACGGTATTGCTTGATTTTTTTGCTCGTGTGATAAAGTCCGGGCGCGAGTCCATGCCACGAATAAATAGCGATTTACGTCGGCAAAAGCTGTTATTTCCGCTCCGAAGACGTCGCGTTTTTGCTTTGCAGAGACGGCGTGAATTCGCGTTTCATATCACGCATGCGGCAGTTTTGCAGTGGAGTGTACTCCTCCGCTCGTTCTATAGACAGGGAGATCAGACTGCGCGTCGATTCGCGCTTGGATGATCAAAAATCAAGTATAAAGCTAAAGAGACGCTTTTGTGTCTCGCCACCCTTTTGTCCCGACTTCCCCGTACCTTGAAGTCACAATTTTTTCGCTTTGCCTCTTCTCCTTCTCTTCGTCGTTCTTCAGGGTTTCCGGAGATCCAACGACCCCTGTGCAAGGGCTGCGGAGTCAGAGCTCTGTCGTTGAACTAATCACGATAGAGTGCGCGAAATGAATACCTGCTATTAACAATTTCCAGCATAAACAATTTCAGGCCTTTTTGCATCGGAACTGCAATGAAACTCGGGAGACAAGAGAGCTTGTCTCGAGGAGGAATATCGTGGAGGAAGGAGTCGTAGGGAAATAAGAGAAAAGCAAATAAATAAATGGAAAAGGATAAAAGGAAGACAGCGTAGAGAATGGGTTCTTCCGTGGACCAATAAACCGTGAGATGACGTAGAGAGGAAAAATTTTTCCTCGGTTGGTTGTAACTCTGCGGAAACTCTGGCTGTGGGAGAATTCTGTTATAGCAATTCCTCATTTGTTACAGCAGCTTTGTTTGTAATTTCGTTCCTGCCGCGTTTGTGGCTACGGATTAACGAGCCCGGACCCAGCAATTTGAAATGTAATATCGAAATTCAAAGTAGTTAATTGAAAACTGGTGTAGAGCGATGCTTCTCTGCAGGTATTACTTGGTGAACGGGTCGAGAGCATTTCGACTGGGCGAAATAGCTGGGAGCACCAGAATGAACCACATCCACCACACCCGTGGCATTCGCTGATAAATGACTTTGGCTTAGAACACTAATGGCGACTGAAGCTTCGGGGTTTTTCATCATTTTTTTTTCTCCAACCTAGTGACGACCGCTCGGAAATAAAGGCTGCCCGGGCGCACTCTCGTAGATGAGTGATGTTAGCGGACCCAGGTGTGTGTCGAATCGCCCCTTAAATCACACCGAGAAAAGGGGTTGAATAAAATATATATATATTTTCATAGATACATTTTTATCCAATTCGTATAATTATCTCATTTAGTTTGTTTTTTTTTTCGCAAGAAAAGAAGATACGTATACCGTTGACGAAAAACAATAATTTCGCAACCGGCACGGGCATAAAGACTGGGCACTCCTTTTTCTGTGAGTTGGATTGAAATTAATGTTTCCTTTTATACTACCTTGCGAACTAATGAACCTCTGACTCGTAATTATTTTAAATTTCTTACACTTGCAAAAAATTATAGTCCGAGTGACACGTATATTTGCTGGTTGTAATTTACTAATTTACGGTGGAGTTTTCGCGGGTAAACTTATGCCCCTACAATTATTGTGTGTGGCGTAATTCAGGTCTGTTGTACTATGCCTGAATATAGTTTGTCAGAGTTCGTAGTTGTCAAATGGGTATTAAAATAGATTGGCTGGCAGTAAGGGGTGGCTAATGGGAGGACCGGGAGAGGATACGTAAGCGCATTTCGCTTCGGGTGAATACATGCATACATACATACATCATGCACAGATGCATGGATGTAGAGGACGTTGTGAAATTCTGTAGCCTCTATCCAAAGGGGGGGCGTTTAATGCGGCAAAACATATCATCGGAAAGGAATCAACGACAAAATCACCCTGTTTTTCTTTTTTTTTTGCCCACGTTTTCGTACGACGTCGTTGGTCTAATTCCCATGGGAAATCTCCTGCTCTTCGTCACGGATTTATTGTCGTTATGAAAGCCATGCAGTTTTTAGTTCTATGCATGCGCCCATGAATTACGAATGACGTCGCATTCGTGTTACCTCGAGAGGAATAATTCGGAAAAATACAAAGCCAAAGTTATGACTTACGACTGCGATATTCGGAGAATAGTATTACTGACGTTTATTGCCAAAGTTGACTTTATACCCAAGTTACTGTTCCTTTCCTCCCGTTGTTAGGACTCGTAGTAAGAGATTTGTGAAGGCGAGAGAAAAAGGTGAAGAAACCACCCGCATCTCTCGCACCAGTAAAATTAATTATTTACACTGTATAATGAAAATGGAAATTCGTTGTTTTATCAGCTCCCACAGATCTGTATACCTTCTCGTTCCTTTCTTCATTAGGCGATAACGATGACAGT
The DNA here is from genome assembly GCA_018420115.1 of Euura saliciscinereae. NCBI lineage: Eukaryota > Metazoa > Arthropoda > Insecta > Hymenoptera > Tenthredinidae > Euura > Euura saliciscinereae. The sequence continues at coordinate 54,145 of JAFFZH010015739.1, read as the reverse complement.
CAGCCGGAGCGGAGCTACGTCCCAGTCGTGGTACAGTCTCGATGCCCGAGTAAACGTTAGAGCTGAAAATTGTTTGATCAACGGGTGGAAGTAACGCAGATTGATCGTTCAAAAGGGGAAAACGTCAAGAGAAATAGTTCTCGGCTCGGTAGAAATAACCAAAGTAAAATTGTGCGGCGCCACGAAGACGAGCTAGACACGGTACGAGGGTGACGGAAGGGATATTAGACCCCCGTTATTCTCGGTGAGGCGAAGGTGGCGACTGCCGAAGGATTCGTAGCGCGAGGGTGGAAGCGATTCGCCAGAGAGACCGCAAAATATTAAAATCATAAATCATATCTCCGATATTCTAGCCGCCGCGAAACGGGTTTCCTGCAGTTGTTCGACGACGGATATCGTCCTCCAAAGAATGAGAAAATAAAACCCCTCAAGTCTCGTTGACCGGCGACGTGTATGAAGCTTAGTTGCAACAGCTAAAAGGCGTGTGTCCCACCGCGTGCAGTCAGCCCACGGCCACGAACACGTAACGTTTCAGTCAGAAACAGCGAAAACCTCGACGACCCCTGGCTGGATACCGCAGTTGATGACTTACTTTCTGCTTACAACTTTATACTTGTTTTTTGTTTATCTTGTTCCGCGGCGAGTGCCCGCCGTGGACGTTTCTCTCATTCGCGACTTTCTTCCTTGAAAGTGGACGACAAAGTTGAGACGTTCCTTTCAGCCTGATACCGAGCACTCCGACTTCTATTCAACGTTTGTACGGCAGATCGAGGCGATGGTCCGACCAGGTGGAACGCCAACCACCGTTGAATGGTGTTCCTTTGTTCGATGTAACGGCCCTGAAACAGCCAGTGGCGATTCAGCTCGAAGATGAAAATTTAACGGGCCGCTTGAACATGTGTCCGGGTGTTCGGCTGTCTTGGAAAGTTCAAACTTCGAGATCAGCTCTCTTGGGGTTCCGTTTCGTAAAGGGTCTCCACCCTAATTACGCTGCAGGTTCACGGCCACGAAGTTAGGAGTGTTCGAAGCTGCTCAAACGCGATCGAAAAGTTTTGTTCGAGAAGTGCTTTTGGTGGTTCACCATTTACTCCGTGAGCTCGGAGAACCCCTCTCGCCGATCGTCCGTATCTTGAAACCACATACACACACGCCAACGTACACATGAACAGCGTACATGTTCCGCAGTAGGAAAGGGACGCTTAGCTTGCAACTTTAGTGTAAGCGGGCAGAGTAACTGGCCGACTGTCAAAACATTGCTGTTTCTCAGTCCGTTAGACCCGTGACCTATTTCTATAGGATGGCGTAAGCAGTTCTGACCTCAGATTCTGTTGTACGTACTGCATACCGTTTTCAGCCCGAAACTTCGTCGATGAAATTAGCCAAAATTGCGGAAAGTTTTCTTTCCTCAACGATATTGGTCGCCAAAATTGCTGGCTGTGCTTTTTACCGTGACATCGATAACATTGAAATTTGTTTCACATTCGCCGAGCACGATAAAGGCGCCCGGTAGGAAGTGGAATGGTCAATTGGATCGTCAGGTGACTCTCAGAGTGAAATACTTGGGTCCATCGCGTTTAACTTATTCGGGCTCGGATGCTGGAAGAATTTTTAAAAGCTTCCTCCATCGCCTAGAATAATTCGCCTGAAACCGCAGCGTCGCGGCGCAACTAGGACACCATTTTGTCAAATGTCAGGGTCTCCAAACTTTGGCGAATACCTCTTTCAACCAATTGAATAGACACTGTCTGACCAGTCATGACCACTCCGGTATCGGGGTCAGGATTTTAGGTCGGATATGCAGGATAAAATTGTTGACCACGTCTGATATCGAACCGCTAACGTAGACAGCCATTGTCATTGCTGAGGGATCGTGCTTTTGTAATGCCATACCAGACTATGAGCTATTTCTTCTTACGTCATCCTCACTACCTGATCCGCATCCTCAATTTCAGTTCCATGAAAAAGTATCTTCCACAAAAGCTGCACAGAAAGTTGGAGGAAAGCGAGAGCAACTTTGTATATCGGTCAGTTACCCAAAGCCTAGTTGCAAACTTTTTATTGCACGATTATTTTTTCGTTCTTTCGTTCTCGAAATTCTTTGGAGTGACTATTCACTCTTTTCCGACAATTTTCACTCTTGTAGAGTGAATAGTAACTCCAAAGAATTTAGAGAGCACGAGATGCAAGGACGATAAGAAAATTAGCTTTTCGTGTAATTACGGAACGAACGTATTTACTCTTCCTCAATTTGGCCGGGTTTCCGCGTTTGTCTCCGGACGCCCCGCCGTTCAGTCCTCTATGTGTATTTGAGAAGCATTCTGCGCCCGAAAGCCGCTCGAATGATTGATTCTGTTTAATCTCGACGTTAACAGCGTCGAATATCTGATCGTAGCGTAAGTTATTCCGTATAAAAAGAGGGAGCCTCCCTTCCTTGCAACATATTTTCGCAATCATTTTTAGTTTCTGACCTTTTTCCTACCATCAACGTTTTTGCATTATAGCTTGATCCGTTTCTTCAGACCATCTTCATCGGCGGTCACGAGCTAGAATTGAATATAAATCGTCTGCTCGTGAAATAATTTGACTTGATCAACATCAAACGATTTGTCACTCAGATGTCACACCGCCGCCCTCTTCTATGTCTGTTGTTTATACAGCAGATACGCAAACAGTGGGAAAAAAAGGCATTCATAATGGGTTTGCGAAATGCTAAGCTTTTTCGGATTTATATATCGGCTTAAACGCGCGTATTTACCGCCGTTGGTATAACGACCGCGTTATCCGATTAGTGATTCCGATTCTCTCGGAATAATTACGAGCAGATTTATGATTTTAATTATTTTTAATTGCATAAGACGTCGGGGGCATTCAAAGGCTCTGGAAGGTTAACATTTTCCAATAAATGCCCTTCAGCTTTTTAATTACGTTATTAATAAGATCTTGGCTCTTGCTAACTCCCTCACCGCCTTCCTTCACAATTTATTTATCGAAACAACGCTCTTGCAGACTTGAACTGCACGGTTCTCTACTCGATATTCAACGGTAATTACATGAGCATGGTTCTGCGTCTGAGAACTCCCGACTGCTTACACATCCTGGAGGGCTTACCTGATTCAAACTGTTACCAATGTTTCACCAACTTTGAGATAAATTCACTCCCTCGCGTCAATGTTCGTCTTGAGTTTCAATCGCTCACTCAAAATCAGGAGTACATGCGAAAGACCGATCAAAATGACGCTGCCGAAGCCAGTCTACATCGGTTCTATTCGATCTTTGAATAATTTGACTAGTGGTAACAGTAGGGGTTTTGGCGATTCCCATATATCATCATATTATTTAGTGATCTTTATCCAGTCACTTCAGTTCTTCTTAACTCTACTGTACCAAAAATTTGAAGATGAGCTCCGAACCACCAGAGTCACATGAGGATTTTTGTGTTGGAATAAAATTCAGAGGAATCATGTACGGTTTGAACCCACGTCCTACGGATTTTTAGGCTCTTGGCCACTCAGCCACCGTGACTCTTGAATGGTTTGACTAGAATTGACTAGAATTTGAATGGTTTGGCTAGAATTGACTATTCTGCTCCAGTTTTGCGCAGATCCCTAATCAATTCATGCTTCAAATCATTATTAGATGGTTGAACTTTCGGCGTGGAGCGCGATTAGTAATTCAGATACAGCCCGGATGTTGTGGCGAGGGGATTCGTGCTGTAACTGCTATGAACACGCATTATTTAATGATCGAGGCCCCCCTCTTGAATTTATGCATTCTGCTGTGAATTTTAGATCAAATATAAACCACGAATTCCGTCCCTGGAGGACTCGGGGATTTTAATCCGACAAAAAGGCTCGACGGATATCCGGCGACTTTCCGTTACCAGCTTTTAACATCGTAAACGTAATTGGTTTTCAGTCAATAAAATCGACATCTTCGGCAAATAAAAAGTATTTGAAATATTGGGATGAGAGGCGTCAAGAATTCAACCGCAACCTAGTTTCATGCTCAACTTTTTAGTTTCAAGTTCGAGCCATCAAAACTATACCCATGTCTCCAAAGAGTACATGGATAAGCTCTCAGGCTTTCAGACTTGCGTGTTTGAAATTTAATCGTGTACAGCTCCAGAACATTTGAACTTGTTCTCGGGCTCGCTTCTATCGATTCAAACGTATCGAGATATCAGACATCCCCAGATAAAGCTCGGCCTGCCTTCACCTTGATCTCTGTCCTACCCTCGTCGAAATTTCTAAGGAAAGACTTTCCCAGGACTCGGGATAAATGACCCGAGTCTTTTTATCGACGAAGAAGTGGATGGACGGATTGGCGGATAGAATCGGGCGAATCGACGTTGATTCATCGATCAATAAATGAATTATAACACCGTGGTTTTATACTTTTTGTTTTATTTAGTAAACATCATATCGTTATTGTTATTGTTATATTTACAATACCCAACTCCTTCACGTGTGACTGCAGTGTAGGCAGATATATGTATATATGTATATATATATATATAGGTTGGTATAGATATTCATCTCTCGATTTTGATAAAATCTACATTTATATACCGTCAAATTATGTTATTGGTTTCATTTTTTTTCTTTTCTTTTGTTTGTTTAAAATTTGTTTGTAATTGTACAACACAGAATTATCAACAGTCCTTGTGTGATACAATATAGGTATATCAATTTTTTCTATACGTACCATGTCCAAAGTCTGAACCCCATATAAATATATTTTTTTTTGAAATTTTTTTGTACAAAACTTTTAATTATTCTCATATCTCTGTATTCATTTCGCCAACGATATATTAATAATATTTTTTTCCAACACCCCATTTCATCTCGGTTCAGACTCTTGACCCGGCGAATGTACACAACAATGAATTATGTCAGTGTCGTGGAACATTAATTAGTATGATACAAGACTATGTACAGTCCGTGCTGCGCACCGACGGTATCACCGGAGAGGATATTGAGGATTCAGATTACATTTGGAAACAAGCTGTGTACGAGGGGAAAAGCTCTTGTCAAAAGTGTCAACGAGCTGGGGTAATTGTTTCGACAAACACGACCCGGGTTGAGAGCGATTATCAATGATTTTTCTCCCTCTCTCTCTCTAAATTTTTTTTTTATTTTCCATCAAATCGATTATCGAACCTGGTTAAACGTGTAATTGGATTATCCTCTTTTCGCTTGTCGCCTGTAACGCAATACACGTTCCTCTGGTATCAACGTTGGGATTCCGCAGCATTTTGGCGCTGATTAAAAGCTATAATAGTTTCTTCTCACTTAGTAATTAATTTCCTTAATTTACATCGAGGATATGTACAAAATAATTAGAGACACCAAAAGACAACTCGATGATAGTATAGGCCCTGCTGTCCCGGTCTGCATAGCCTGTGGCCGTTCCCCTGCAACATGCACAGACAATATCGAATGTACAGAGTGCTCAGTTGTGGGCACATCGTCAGATTTTTACGCCGAGAGGTTTCCCACGGTATGCTAAAATATTGGATACCCCAAGTAGATCACGAAGCTAATTAAACTTCGTCAAAGTTTTGCTGGGGTAGCTTTTATCTTCCACGAAAGAGGAAATCGTGGTTCTTTTCCATTATATGACGAAGGAATGCTTCCCGAATCGATCGATATTAAAGTGCAAATTGCTTACATTAAAATAACTCGCAGAACCGATCGTGACGAATTCGGTATTAAATCAGCGGACCGTTGCGAAAGTGGAAAGACGGAAATTGAAAGTGATAATGTAAAAAGTTTTGCAACTATTACCATAAGTCTGGTAGGACTATTTCCATATGTACAGAGCTGATATTGATTTCAAACACTTTGATAAACATCCACGGTGGGAAAACAACGTAAATTGCCGCGGGGTGCTTTTAAGAGTGTTGGAAAAGAAGAGAAAAAAAACATTATCTAACATAATTGTTAATCATTGCTCAGCCTCTGAGTTATTTTGATTACAACTATACTTTGAAATGTTTGGCAGGAAAGAGAGCAGCGAACAGGGAATTAATAAGGTTGAGTAAACCCGTGAGATTGAAGCTCAAATTTCGAGTCTGCGAAACCGTGAACTAGCTACACGAGCGGGGTCCCAAAGTCATTGAAGACGAGAGCTCTCTGGGAACTCGAAGAAGCTGAAGCTCAACAAAGATGATCTAAGGAGGGATCCGCGCTTTGAGTCGCCTTTGAAAAATGTTGAAACGTGATCAAAGGAAATAGATTATTCGATACCACTCACCGTTTAAGACGTGAACTTTGACGGAAGCCATGTCCGCGTTGCTTGGCTTGCATCCGTATTCTCCCGAGTCGGAAGTCTGAGCGGCTTGGATGAGCAGCCAGGAATTAGTCACGTCGTTTCCCTTTTCTGTGATTACGGAGACGCCGCCCCTAGGACTGTCGTAGCTCAACGTTCTCTGATTGTAGTACCAGAACACGTACGTCGGTGGTTCAGAGCTGAAGTATATCGCGCACGTCAGGTTTATGGTGCTTCCCGCACCCACGTGAAGCTCTGGTCCGCCCAGAATCGTCGCCGTTGGAACTGACGCATAAATTTTCAACAAATATTCATTAAAAAACAGCAAAGAATCTATTGAGAATGTCGAAGAGGTCCTGGTCTTGGCCCCTTTCCAGTTTTACCCCACATTTACCGGGGGTAGTTAGCTCCGTCCGCTTCACGATCGGTTGCCAAAATTCCGCTTTTAACCCGTCAGCACTCGCCCTATTTTCCGTTATCAAATACTCGCGCGGTGAGAGTTTCTACCACTGACGTTTGGTCAGTGCGCCAGCGATCCGAATCCGGCCGAGGAGCGCCGGAGGACGTCGAACCCGGCGGTTTTCCGCACTCGAGTGTACTCGCGCGATTAGAGAAAGTCTCACGGCTAACGTACAAGATTTGAGACCACCGTGAAAGTGGAGAGTGTAAAATTTCAACTGGTCGATACCATTTAAGGATGTATTGGCCGTACAATCTCAACCAAAAATGATTCTCGTCGGCAAATTGAGTACTTCGTGATAAGATAAAAATCGGAAAAAAATCAACCACGATGAAGATGATAAGAGTATTCATTTTGAATAGTAATAATGCCCGAAAGTTATCAATAAATTTTCCGAATAAAACATTGTTTAACAAATTCTCTGGTATCGTTATTTTTTTTTCATCTCAAATAAATTCCCCAATTTTTCTGAACACACATGCATTTTTTAAGAATTTTGTCACTATTTTGAAATTTCCGTTTTCGATAATTTGTAAAGGCTGTATTTACGGAACCATTTGTTCTATACGCTCCGGAAACTTTGGAATTGTAATCTACATCGTTTTCACAAAAACATATCCAAAATTCTTAAAAAATTCATGTGTGTTCAGAAAAATTAGTGCATTAATTTGAAATGAAAAACAAATAACGTTAATAGAAAATTTGTTAAACAATGTTCTGTTTAAACAATTTAATGATAACTTTTGGGCATTATTATTATGCAAAGTTAATACTTTGATCGTCTTGATTGTGGTTGATTTTTTTCCGATTTTTATCTCATCCCGAAGTACCTAATATTGTCGACGAGAATCACTTTTGGTTGAGATTGTACGGCCAATACGTCCTTAACCCTTAGCTGCCACACTTGCCCGCTGAAATACTGAGACTTTTCATACCCCAGCCAGTAGAATGCATAATGCTACTATTGGTTATCCGAATTTGCAAAAACTACCAGAGAGATTTGAAACTGTCCTATAAAAAATAGTATGTGAATTCTTAGAGAATAAAAAGTTTTAAAATGAATCAAAATTGAAAACTCCGAAAATATGGGACTATTTTAACGAAAAAAAAAAAATCATAACTTTTAACTAACGACAGGTGTCGCCACAAGGAACATTTTTTAAATCTTCATCAGCTTAAATTGTAATATGAGTAGGAGACAGTCTTATACCGTAAGCACTGATTTGAATTGGAGTGTTCTCGAATCTGGTAATTAGATTCTGATTGATTGGATTTTCTGCCCCTAAATTTGATCATTTTCCCAGTTTGATTGCGGGAGATGAATTTCTCGCTCAGAATATGTAATCGTTAGGTTAATCGATCAAGTCGTGTTTACGGTAGGGCATGGTCTCTCGTCTGTTTGTGTAACTGTTTGTGGAGGTGCGTCGTCGTCGTGGGTGTCGTTAGCTTAGGCCATCGGATTAATCAGCGTCACCCCCCCAGGGAGAAACGTATCCCGGATTCCGATCAAACCCCACGACCTGGGCGGAGAAATCCCGGATTTTCGGGGGATATTGAAACTTTACCTATCCCATCTCTACCCTTTGCCACCTTTGCTTTTCGCCAAGTAGACACACGTTGCGATCAAAGGATCGAGCGGCGTGCAAACCCGTATAAATTCACGGTTCCGGAATTTTTAACGGTATTTATATTTTCCATTAAATTTCATTAGATTTTTCCTGAGCGGAATTCCGATAAATTCAACAATCTCCGCGTGCAATCTCATCCATAACTCCGTTCTTGATTTTTTCTCTTCGAAATTCTTGATCAAGAATGTTAAAAAATTTAAGGAAAAAGGTATGAAATTCAAATATTCACTAGATGCGATGTTGTACGTGAAAATATTACTCACCGACAACGTTCAGGTGGAAGTGATGCGATTTCAGAGGAACGGTTGAAATCTGGCATTCGTAAATTCCTTGGTCTCGTTCTTGTGCCCATTTGATACACAACGTCCATTCCGACCATTCGCTATTCTGCCCGGAATTTTGTGCGGGCAGCGCTTGAAACCGTTGGTCACTGGTATAAGTGTAACCACCAGCTGTGAGGATGTGTATATCTCGATGTCTGACCCATGATACCTTCGAATGCGGAAGAAGAGAAAAGATATAAAGACAGAAAAATGACAACGCAGCTCACGTAAAAATTCCAGTTGACCACGAAAAGGCTTTTTCATTTTTTCTTTTCATTTTTATTCATTTTTTTTAATTTCCTCTTCGTTTTACGAGAGCAAACGACATTTTATACGTAGCTTGGACTTCAGGTAGGACACTGCGGGAATTTTTCGTCAGCCAGAGTCTTTTTTATTACCTCAGCTTTTGAATAAAATATATCCATAACCTTTCGACATACAGAGGGTTAAGAAAATCGGAAAATCTTTCCCTCCAGGTTCCACAAGAGTCAAATATTACGAGCTTTAAGAATTTACGGTAACGATCTAAGGGAATTAATAAGCTTCAACTTATTGACGATGAACACTATCAGCTAACTAAATTACCGAGTTAAAGAGCTTTACGCTGGTTCGTTGAAGATAAATTCAGAGCAGGAATTCGAACGGATCTTTCCCGTGCAAATAGCGTAACTCTTCCAAACGTAGCAGAGGAAGTGCAAATTTAACTACAGCCACGGTCGCACCTGTGCAGAGCCCTTCATCAGAGATTGATTTTCGTGATTCATCACTGATCCAGAGTCGGGTTCCGATTGGTTATACAATTAACATTTACCGCCCTGCTAATCTTCCTCTATACACTACCGGTTCGAACCGTCATTCAATTACATACACGCCCTGGCGAATCGCTAGTAGGACGCGAAGCATAAACGTTCAATGACTTCCTGCTACCGATCGGAATAAAAACTATTTTCGCTGACGAAGTCCTCTTTCCAATTTATCATTGACGGATGAATTCGTCATCTTACCGTTTTATCCGCCAAATTTCTGACTCTACACGTGAGGTAGGCCGTCTTGCCAATGAGTGCTGTAACGTTGGTCGGTTGACTTAGGTCAAATGTGGGTTCGGGTTTCGGTTTCGAACCAGTGCCAGATGGGTCCAGAAGCTGCTGTCGCGGCCTCGCCTGGTTCGGATATCTCTCCGAAGCGTCGGTGCCACGTTCCCCCATGCTCAGAGTATCTGAAAGTCGAAGTAATGATCAAGATATATATGACCAAGACCAAGTCCAAGCTAGTCCTGGTTTCGTTGCAGGATTCTTTCGGGCTTGACTTGCACTGAATTGGTTATTAATCTTCCCGACTGGAAATTTAATCAGGCTAGCCTGTCGTCCGACCAGGCCCCGATCAGGTTGAAATCAGGCTTGCCACATTACGGTATAGCTGATAAGGTCCTGATCAGGTGAGCATCAGGTTTACCTCAGTGAGGCAAGCCTGTTGGACCCCTGATCGGGGCAAGCTCTGGTATTTCTAACTAAGGTGTACCTGTTGGGCCCCTGGTCCGTTTAGCCTGATACGGCCCTTATTGAGGCGTGCCTGCTAGAACCCTGGTCAGGTTGGCCTCAGGCATCCGTTACTAAGGTGTGCCTGTTGGGCCCCCGGTCAGTTTAGCCTGATACGGACCTTATTGAGGCGTGCCTGCTAGGACTCTGGTCAGGATGGCCTGAGGCATCCGTTACTAAGGTGTGCCTGTTGAGCCCCCGGCCAGTGCAGCCTGATACGGGCCTCATTGGGGCGTGCCTGTTGAAACCCTGGTCAGGTCGGACTCAGGCATACCTTACTAAGGTGTGCCTGTTGGGCCCGCAGTCAGTTCAGCCTGATACGAACATCATTTCTAGATGATTAGAACCGTGTCAAGTGAAACGTGTATTGGAACCGTTGTCAAGTTGACCCCAAGTATTCCTCACCGAGGTGTGTTGAACCCCTGGTCCGTTTAGCCTGATACGGCCCTTATTGAGGCGTGCCTGCTAAAACCCTGGTCAGGTTGCTAACAGGCATTCTTTATTACTCGTTTTACGCCAAGTGTAACACGTGTAATTCATCCGTGATACAGACCCATTTGGTACGCTTTCAGCCCGCGTAGTACCAGCCAGGATAATCATTTATATTATCATGTTAGAAGCTGCTATTATTAATAGGTCAAAGTTTTCATAATATCCAATAAGTAGTTTGGCGTAATAGGTAGGGCGTGCGATTAGTAATGCGAGCGAGCGGTAGGTCCTGGATCGAAACCCGGTTAGGTCAAAATAATGCGAAGTTTTTCTGAAGTAAAATTGCGTTCTAATGTCGGTATGGGGTCGAGTATGAGTGGTACAGCTTACTCAAACCACAAAATTTGTATTTTGTAATTATATTTTCATTGTTTAATAATGAACACACAGATTCACGAATATAATCAGGGCTTCACCAGAAAGCCTGATCAGTAAATCTAATGTGGGCCTGACTGACACCCGGATCAGGCGGCCTGATCCGTTCCTGATCGATAACCTTGACGGCGGCCGGAGCAGGGTGCCTGATCAGGCTCTTGTGGAACGCTGCGTTACAAACGAGGTCAGGGCCTGATCACTACACCTGATGTGGGCCTGATCACTTTACCTGATGTGAGCCTGATCGGGCAGTCGGGCAAACCTGGCCAGGACCTTATCACTGCCTTAACAAAATTTCTAGTCGGGTTACTCTGCTTGGGTATTGAAAATTTGGAATGTCTCCGGATGAATGTAATACATATAATTATTTTGGGACTAATGCTTCTGCACTTGTAACTCTTCAAAAGGACTATAAAAGTCATGCAGCTTAGTTTTATTCTTGCCCGAGTCTTGTAATTTTTTCCATACCAAGACCAATTTTTCTTTAAACTTCAAAGAAACTTGCAGCTCTAGTGTGCTTGTAAGCTAGAGCTTTCTTTAGAACTGTTTTTTCGTCGTAGTTTGAAGCTTCTTGAATTGCGAGAGTGACTTTGATTCATGGTTGCGGGTTGAACGTGGAATGACGTTGAATCCAGGAAAAGTAAGTAGTAAAATTAATAACGAAGGGAGGAAGAGTATGCAAAAACATATTTGGGTCACACACATAAAATTGTGTTGCGGTCGTAGAAAACTATGCAGATTGTCGTGAACAGAATTGTTTTTTGTTCTGTTTTTTGGTTGGTTCGTTTGCTCCGTATATTTGGCATTTTGAGAATTCGTTGGTTGGTTTTATTGACACCGCGCATTTATTCAATTCCCTACACGAACCCCTGAAATTTCATACGATTCTTCGACCGTGAAGAGAGAGTAGAGAGAAAGAGATGGGAGAGGTAAAGTAGATAAAAAGATAAACGAACCGTGATTTTTCAGGCGTTGTCTACAGCTTGGGGTAAAAAAAAACCCGAGAAATATGGCCGTTGGCCCTCTTGTTTTATTTCGATTGAATATATTCTGCGTAATAATTCTACATTTTATGGCTTCCTCGAATTAATTGCTCACGGTGAATAAATGGCCGGGGTGGTTTTTTTTTTTTTCATTACTTTACCAGATTTCCAAACTCTCAGCTGATTTTATCTTCAATCAAAATATTTCGTATATCTCTATGTGAACGGACGCTTCATCGATGTCCGAGATAAAATCTTTTTCTCCCCGAATCACAAGTTTCAATCAACCCGCTTCCATCGGAAAACCCTGCGGAAAAAATAGCGAACAATGGGATCGAGGCCCGCACAAGTCGATTATTGGAACGAGATTGTCGATACTGAGCACCTACTCAATGGGTATAATACGTGCTGTTACTTCGACGTTGGGTTTCGGTACTTACGGTCCTGAAGGAAACGGTTTTAGGGTCCTATTCCAAAATATGACGATCCCTTCTATAGGCGTGCTCAAAGTTATGACGGGGTAGGGTCAAGTAATTACACGAGTTACGGCGGTGACCTGTGAACCTGTGGATTTTACAGCCCGATGGAGCACGTCGGCGACGCGACTCAAGAATTCAACGACGCCCCAATCAAAGGTCTCACAGACCTCCAGCTCTTCATCAACCAATTTCATTTGCCCGTCTCGACTTGAAGATGAAACGAAAGATACGATCCTCACGTTTTCTCTGAGACCCTACCATAAGCTATTGCAGCATTTTTCAACTTCGCGCGTGATTCGATTCCTCATCACCTGGGCAGAAATGCTTACTGATACCGTTTCGAATGCTAACGAGCTTTGAATCGACGATATATTGTAATCGAGTGATATAATGATGTTTGACGTTCTTCACTAGTTATTTGTTACCCAAATTATTGTTGTTAACAAATAAAACAAGTGTCGATCCCAATTACGAAGTATAAATTGTAAAATTGCAACGAATGGCACATTTGATGTGGTTGCGGTAATTGAACTTTGGCCTGTCCATCCGCAGAGTCAGTTTCGAGGTTCATCACAGCGAATGCTGTATATAACACGAGTCCACGAATTGGTGGACCCGAAATACAGATGAAATATAGATAACGTCGTTGATGTGTCATCCCTATTTCTGCTGGTACGAGGTTACGACCCAACGATCCCACGTCCGAAGACCGTTGACTTGAAAGTGGATATCTGATGTCTGTGTGTATAATATGGTTTGATAGCTTCGCTGCTGGGGGTCCGAGAGTAAAACCAAAGGCGATGGGGAAAAGGGGGAAGAGATTACAGAGTTGTTGACTCTTGACTCGATTTAAAAGTGATGATTCGAAATTCCCACCCCTGACGTATCTATGTTTTTTATTCTTCCTCGTCTTCTTCGATCTTTTCGTCTCAGCTGACAATGAGGTTACGCCTGTCCCCCTATGATGTGGCGGAAATTGAGAAAGGGAGGAATATCGGGATTCGGGCATCACTGTCGCGAGATTCACCCCTCGCTTTCGCTATTACCTATCTTGAAAAGATTTTCTTAACTACTCGTTGATTGTCTTTTGTGAAAACGAGCCGCGTTAACCAGTGACCCAGTTCCTGAGCCATCAGAATTGATACTTTTCACCGCAGTTAAAACTGCGAGAGAAAATCGCGGGCATGGATTGGCCTGGCTTTCTCAATTTTCCCCACTTATAAGGTGCTCAGGCTTTGCTCGACGGCAAACTCGACCTTTAAGCTCGTTAATTGATCTTCATTGACGAAAAAGGGAGAGTCTGAGATTCTAACAAAGCTGCCTTTAACCGCTCCTATTATTTCGCCAACGTTTTGTTCGGCATCGAGATTCTGACGACAGTGGAAGGAGACGAGGTGAGTCAAAGAAACGTTGAATAAGGGTGGGTCGATTCGTTCCTATGAATAACAAAGCTCATGTATTTTTGCTCCTCAAGTAAAGAAAAAAAATGATGAAAATACCAACAAGTCACGAAAAATAACGACGGGGAATAAAAATCCTTGGCATTACAAAGTTTCCTCTATCCCCGTATTCACGGCACGTGAAAGCTCGCCAAACCGTCTCTTGTAACGATTTTATCCGAAATCTGGGTCTCTATCGTTATTTCAACGAACCCACGAATACTTTTATACCTTTATATTGAAATTCCGAACAAAACGCACAAACTTTTATCCGCTTCCAGGTCCTACGCGTATTCAGATGGTTAAAAAAAGTATAATAAAAAGTAAAATCAAGAAAATCTGATTTTCCCGTGTAAAAAATCGGGAAACGGAGCGAGGAATTCCGCAGGGTAAAATAGAACGAAATACCAACGTACGTTTACACAATTACTTAAAGGCAATGCCTCGGGAAGAAGGTAGTGAACGAGATAGGGAATTGTCTGAGCAATATTTCCTCCAGTGTCTAGGGGTGCAAGCGACATTGTTACAGCGTTCTCCTTTCCTTTACGCTAGAATTCCGTCTCCTTTACTCCGTTAGATTCACGAATAGAGATTATCGTATCTCACCGTGAAGTTATCGGTCTCGGGTTGTTCGTGATAAAACTCTGTTGTCCTATACCCGTCCCGTTCCGCGAAGCCGAGAAAAATCGAACCGCGCTTAAAGATAATGGCTCAAAGTCTACGTCGTTATAACAGGTTTTGTCCCAAGGGAGGCGAACGGGACCGAAACTTGTTCGGGGTTCTAGGAGATGATTCTATCCCGTAGCCCTCTGGCACCGCTCCTCGCAACGGGATACCCTAACTCGAGGCACGCGAGGTACGTCGTTTAACGACGCTTCAATTAATGTTCGAACCACTTTCTTCGGGCAAATGGTCATCTTTGGGGGCCTAAATTGACCCGGTCTCCGTCCACCGAGGCCTCGAGACAAGGGTGAATCCCCGGAGTGAGGGACCCCCGTAGGATTGGATTAATTTGACCCGTACAAAAGTCATGTAGGTCATCGGGCGAGCCGAATATGCGGAAAATTAATTGGACTTCGCGCATTAATTAACGCGGGGTGTGACTACGTTCTCATGAAAACGAAAATTGAAAAGAATGAAAAAAAAAACGCTTCTATACCTACGCTAACGCGCTGTGATTTTAATGAGCGTGTTGACCGATGCGATATTTTTCAAACAATTTGAATTCATTTGTTATGTCGAGCTTGCGGCGTTCACGTGAATTTCGCGAATCATCTACGGGCACTTATTTTCAACTCGTTTGATCAACACTGCGAGAGATTTTAATCACAGCTAGCATCAAAAGCGGGTTACTTTGGATAATAAATAATACTCATTCGGTTTTTTTTTGCCTTCAGAAAACCGGAGGGGTTTCTTTGCCGACTGATTAGCGTGGCTAATCTTGAAACCTATCGCGGTCCCAGCGAGATACTTCGGATTATTTTCTTCGGAGAATGATTATCTGCTCTTTTCGGTAACCAGCGCGCATCTTCCGGTGGACCAGCTTATGCATAAAAGATCTAGCCGAAATGCGGAATCGGGATTCTGAGCATCCGGATATCCCCTTTCCATCCAATTCCCGCGGCTTTTTACATGCCCGACGTACGCGAATTTCGACAAAAATTTTCCACCACACACTGCGACGTAGGTATAAAGTAGCCGGATATGGATGGTATTTCTATATTTTTAGTATTCAGAGAAGAGCGATAAAAGCCTTGACCTTTGGACGGAGGTCTCGGTTCGCTGATTCTATATATGTATATAAAAAAAAAAGAATTATTCTGAATTTGGAATATATCCGACCAAAATTGTGGATATGTTTGATGAAATAAAATGAATTTCATAACGAGCTGTACACAGTATCATATTTCAATTTGAGGAACATTAATGAATCGCATTCTAGTTTCAATTAATTACAGAATAATGATTGATCAACCATATGAATTTGTACCTGCATTCGATGGCGGTGAATTCATATGAATTTTGTATAACGTTGGTTGAATTTGTTCCCGCCTGATTAAATATCGTCATTTAATCACCAATTATAATTTCACGTCTTTTTTTTTTTTTTGTTTTTCGGGGATCTGAGGACACGGAGCCCACTTTTTTACGGTGATTAACCGCAACCTCGTCACGAGATGTGCTCTGATAAAAAAAAGCTACGCTTTGTGTTACCCGAGGCTTCACCGGCATGTACGTACTACATACATACCGTGTACATATGTTCATGGAACAAACTTGTCTTGGGTTGAAAATTGTAGGATATTTTGCTCGTACCGTAATCGTGGATGTAGCTATAGCACGTCCTAAGCTACAGTGAGATATCTCTTTGGTTACGGGGACGACGGTTGATTTACGCGTTTGTATTCACGCAGACTAATCAGCCGTTTCAAATTTCTCAAAGTCAGCAGCCCAAGTTATGGTGCGCAGGGGATTGGTCGAATCAAAGTCTGAAGTCTTCCCAAAGGACGTACATCACGCTAACATCAACGGAGGTGAGGGTGAGGGAGTCACAAGTTTCGTAGGATAATTGGAGAATCTCTGATCTCAGAAATTTAGCTTTCTGCAAAGATAAATTTATCGATATGTTATAATACTGGCAGCGTTGTGGAATCTCTGCGACCCCTGACCACGATTGTGCGAACGTCGATATCGCTGGAACTGCAGCGAATCGCTCCAGAGAATTGAAAGTCCGCGTTGTAGAGCAGCTCACAATGAGGTTGGGAATTGATTGTGAGGGATAGTGGAGACCCTCCCGCGAAACAATGTGAAATGGATAACGCGGAATCGCGTTTCTTTTACAGTCTTCAATTTCGCGTCAGCCATCTTGTGTCCGCGGTTGTTCCGCCTCGTCTATCTTGTGATTATTTCTATCGAAACAATTCAGCTCGAAGAAGGCGAATATAACTTTTGCACAAGATTTTTTCCGTCCGATTAAAAGGAATGAGAATGAGAAAACAAAAGTTTGCTTTTCAAATTGATTCAGGAGTTTAGTATCGCCATAGAAGCAGGGGAACGAAAAATCTCTTTAAAAAGAGGCATTAGTGTCTCGTCAAACGTTTGTGTAATTTACATAAATTTTTTTTCCTCCCCATCCCCTCGCCATCGTACCTATAGTCCCTTCTTATCATGCAAAACTTTTTCATTTTGGCAAACTGTACGTAAAACAATTTGCAGAGGAAATGTAAGGGCTCGCACACTTCGTTGGATCGATCTCGATCTCAAGTATAAACTCCCCATAAAAGTGCCTTTTCGCATAATTAGCAGGATAAACTTTAGATTCAAGTATATTTTGATTGAATCATCAACTTTCCGCCTCGGTACCGAAGCACAAACCAACCCGTACACCCTTCGTTAATTATCCGAGGAAATATAGTTATAACGAGACTGGCAGACTACACGGAAAATAATTTTCACTCCGTTCAATCCTGTGAACGGTTTCCTGGTTCAATGTTTTCAAAATTCGCCCTTTCAATCTGACCAATTCGAAAAAGAAGTCTCCGACAAAAGGAGAAAGGGGTAAGTGTCGTTGCCATCGAAAGAGTTCCAAGGGGTAACGACGGCCCCTTTCTATTTGAAATGTTCTTTTTTTCCCTTCGACGATTTCCGTGCGGTTCAGACTTTTTCGGAGTGAATTCTCCAGTCCCCAATTCCAGAATTCGCTCCATCTCCTCCCGCGTATATTCTTGGCTCGAGTCTCCCCCGGGAGCAACCGGGACCTCCCCCGGGGAGAGCCGAGTCCCAGGCTCAGGGCTCAGACTCCTCTCGCGATTTTGTACACAAGGTCGCACACCTACGAGCTAACCAACCGGATATACAAATCACAGGCGTCGAAACTACCCCAGCATGAAAATTTTCAACGAGTAGGATTTTGGCATTCGGCTCAACCGACTTGGGAGCTGGGCAAGTTACGTCGGTATTTAACAAGTACGTAGTAGCTCGAGGCGGTTTGACGACGTCGCGGCGTCTCCTCACCTCGGCCTCGAGCTCGCTGATTTGATTACCGACGGTTTCATTACCCTCCGTTCGTCCGGTTGCCGGAATCATGGCTCGATCTAGAGCGGACGTATTGACACAGCTCTCCAACTTCGTTCCGCAATATCCTATCCTTCGTGGCTAATAAAGTCACTCATTGAACAGCTTAGACCGCGATGCTGCAGGCGATTTCGTTTCGCTCCAGTGATTTTATCTCCTTTGCATAAACCCCGAGCCAAGACTTTCTTACTCCTCCTCCTGGTGACCGTACTTCACTTTGCTGTAGTGTAGATTGAAATTTCTATAACACTGGTATACGGAATTTGAGAGCGAAAAATTTTCATTTGAGACGACGTATGAGATTCAAACACGGTTTCATCATTTCTATTCGCGAATCAAGAATATTTGTTTCTGCAAGTATTCGAATAATTTTCCCCCATTGCGTTGATTATTTGGGTAATGGAATTCTATCGCATGCAGATGAGAGCCTTAGGCATATCACGAATGAAATTTTACCCTTTCGCATGGCTAATCGTAGAGAATGTTGATAATTTCGGGAGACTTTGTTTCCCGTGCATTTTAATCAGTGGAGAATTTCATGCGTTCGATGTCTATATTTTCAAAGTGAAAAAAAAATCTTTGATACGCATGAAAGAATCGATCAAAGAGTGAATCCGTAGGGAATATGAAAGAAAGTAAAGAAGGTAACGGAAAAGAGAAAAATAAAAATATGGGAAAAAAAGCTCAGGGGATAATATCCCCTCTTTTATCTCGGCTCTGCGGGAACTTCAAAGAACCAGTACGCGCAGAATTATTAATATGATGCAACAGTGTAAGCCGCTTAATAAAGGTACGAAGGCGCGGAGAAAAAGAGAGTGAGAGTGGTAAAAGTGGAATGAGGTAAGCAGAAGCACCGCGGTCTGGTTTTGTCGTTGGACAAATAGAGCCTCAATAAGAAGAGCTCAAGAGTGGAAGAAGAAGAAGAAAGGAATTTTTTTTATTTTTTTTTTCAAATTTTTCTCAGCGGATGAAAATTACCTTCCGTGCACATGAGGAGCATGGCAGCCAAAGACAGTCTTGTTTGCCATCTGAGTGCCATTTCAAAGTCTTTTCACGCGCACTTCTTTGCTTTTGAATTACCCATATCTTCGCTGTTCCGTCACGTTTCACCGGTTTCTCGTGCACACAATCATTTCAACCACGATTTTTGTTTCCTCTTACGTTTTTCGATTCCACGAATTAAAATAAAACACTTTGTAACCCTCACACCGATGTTGTAACGAAGAGATTTCACCTCGCGGTGTCCGAATTAATCCGGAAGCTGGGGGCGCAAGAAACGGAGATGGAGATCCGTAAAAGCACTTTGTCTGAACTTTGATTAAAACTAATTAAAGTTTGATTAGTCCCAGAAGAACGTTGCTGGATTCACTGGAAAACTCTTCGCATGCAAACTAACTTGCAGTTAGCGCTGGTCCGCACCTACAATTAACCGCATCCCTATGTCGCTTTGTCGTCGAAATATATCCTCTGACCTAACATCACTGGGATAATTATAGAGCACTCGATGGTTCGAGGGTAGTGATCGACTCCCAGCATCGCAATTTCACTCATCTAAATACTCCGTGGTAACAAATATCGGTGACATCGAGCGACGTTTCTGCCACGCGCATAATTTGTTCATAAATCATTTTTCATAAATTAACGCCGACCGATTTTTTAATCAGCGTTTTTAGAATTTTCATACTTTTTTTTTCCACTATTTTCACCCCGGGTGTAGCATACCGGCAAAAATTTTCTTATCACTACGTCGATTTTTCGAACGCGATCACGGGGTGCGGAGGTACGCGTACGTCTTAATTCGGTGGCAGATTTTCCCCGACTGTGGTCCTCCTTGGTCGCCGGGGCATGCGCGTTTTATCAGACCTCCGACCCATAGGCGGACCACCCCCTCGCATGGGACTGTAGCGCCGCGACGCTCCACGCCCGGCGCCGAGGCTCCCTGGCTCCTCGGCTCCTCGGCTCTGTGGGATAGAAATTGTACGAATCGTCGAAACCGTAGAGAATCTGTAGTAAATGGGAATCGCGTTGCCAGATAGAAGCTCCAGGTAAAAATCCATAGACGGTGCACCACCAGCGACCAACCAATCTATTTAAACACGCCCCTGGCTTAGATAAGGGATTTTCCACTTTTTATTTACCTATTTGTACTTTACATTCAGATTCTACCACTCGCCATAGCTTTTGCCTTTTCACATTCGAGGTATCTCTTTTCTTCAAGCACTCTTACCTACAACACTGCGACAAAAGTTGTCGGCCCATTATTTTAGCGTGAAAAACCTTAAAAATTGACCTTTACCTTGACCAATGTCTCATAATTGTCTCACGTTTTCGGTCATTGTCCGGTGAAAATTGTAGACCAAGGACGATTTCCAAGAAATTCCGCGGTAAAATTGAGTTTTTGATAAGAAATAAATGTGCACTCAAGTGGTTTATTTGTTCTTTACCCTCTCAATGAAGCATAATTTGGTTAAAATGATTCTCTCACCGCACAGTGGGGTTGTTCGATGTTGTTGTCGACGTCATTACCGGAGAGATGGTTTGTCCTTATTTTTTGACATCGATATCGCTGGTATCAATGGAAGAGTATTTCTCTTCCTCGCGTAGCAATTTCCCACGGTATATTTTTTCACATGGATTCATATTGCGCAAAGGAATATCTTGATACATACGTATCGCGTTAAATCGAGGAAACTTTGACGACTATGACTGCACAGGCTTTGTTCGGTTCGCAATTTGCGGGGTACCGGTATATGGGGAGAAGAAATTATTGTGCCAGTAGAGCTTCTGAATTGAGTGGCAGCTTACAAAATGTACGGAACGGGAGGCAGAGCTGGAGTTGCGTGAAAAAAAAAAGAAAAACTGGAGATATAAAGTAGCAGGTACGTATGAACATAAAGTTTGAATCCAGTGCTAAGATAATTCTGATGTTTTGAAGTCGAAAAAGTTTATCATGCGAATAAGAGATGTTGACAATAATAATAATTGTGGTAATTAAAGGGACCAAGGAGGGGAGAAAAGTGGTGGGAATAAAAAAGAGGAACTTAGCCAGCGGGAAAAAAAAGTAACTTATATTTTCATCCCGAAGCCAGTCTATCATTTGCATATTTGGGTACGCAGAATAGGAGCGAAATAGTCTCCATTTTCATTCGCTTCAAGTTTAAATCTTAGGTAACTGCCCTTGGCTCGTATACTTAGGGGCCTCCCCCTCCGTCACAAGGTCTCGACGCCCTGGCCTAACTGAAAATTAAGATGCCACTAAAATCTTGAAAATGTGAAGGGCGAGAGTGGTAGAAAAAAGATAGAGGAAGATAGAGAGAAAAGTAACTTTGTGAATATATAAGGTATATTCGACGCGAAACGTTCATATATTTGCAAACTAAGCGTGGATAAAACATTTGTAAATACGTTCGTATCTCTCTGTGTATATTTCTGCAATTTTCTTAGAACCTCAGAACCTTTAATAAGTTTGCACAGCTGTTCCGTACTCCGAGCACGCGACTCGGCGAGGTAAATTTACTAAAGGATTTTTCCTTTTACTTTGGTTTATTGCAAACATAAAAAGGCCCTAAATCTGCCCCAGTATATACCAGCGACCATAGGCAGGTAGATGATATAGTGATAAGGGCAGCTGACAAAATGGCTCTTGCACAGTTTATCGGGGTGATCGCCCGTAACCCGCTATAGTACTGGTAGGGCGCAAAAAAGAGAAAGCAATGAAGGAAAAGAAAAGAAAAGAAAATAATAATAATAATAATAATAACACAAACAGACGTAAGACGTGATGCGAGATTTCCACTACACGCAAAAAGAGGAACCATAGCATTCCGGTTGTAAAACTCTGACCGAATTAATAAATAACTGTTTATTCACGACACGCTTTTCCTCTCATACAGCTTATCAGGAAAAAAACTATAGAAGAAAAAAATTGTGTTTTGCGTCCAATTATATTCACACATTATAGGTACGTGAATTTGTTCACGGTACAAAGAGCACCTTTTTACTCACATTTTCAATGGTAATAAACCCTCGAATCGGATCGCTGTTCATGACCATGGGAATGGCCTGATGATTGGCTCACAATCAATGAAATCGAGTATTGAGTAGGTATTTATTGAGTGAACGAATTCCATTGAAACCCAGGAGATAAAGGTACTACGTATTATCAAGGTAATGGGAGCTGGCTACTAGGTCGTGCTAGAAAATAGATTAATCTAAAAATGAGTAATAATTGACCCGTATAAAACACACATATATTTCCCAAGGGAAAACCAATCAGGATGTATTCAACTTTACTCTCACTGCAGACGTCGGCTGCACTCGTACAAATTTTTGTGAAAGAAGTACCATATGCCATTGGATGATTGCGAGTATGAACCGTTTCATTCGCAGGTAATTATTGCTTTCAGAGGCACGATTGACTTGGTTTTTCTTGGTTTTGTTTCTGTCGTATGTTTCAACACATTTCAAAAGTAAATGTGTGTTTGATGGTCGAGGTAAAAGCGCAGAGCGTTGAGTTATTCCCGTTGCACCGATGGCTCGATATTCATTTTATACAACATTACTGTGTACACTACTGTGTACCGTAATTTTCAGAGTTTTCTATACACGGTTGTTGGTTGTCAATAAAATCCAATTATTTATCACGACCACAGGTATACTTGCGGTTTTTTTTTATCGTAAAATACCGCAAGCTTCGCAGCTGTATTTATACTTTTGTATTATCCGAAGTCGTAGCCACAATTTCCTGGCTTCGAAATACACGGGGATTAGTCCTTTTTCTCATCGCGGATAACGTAGATCGCTGTATATGAGCGTGTATAATACATAAATACAGATTCGCGAGCGTGTGACTTCCACATACCTGTTTTCTACCTACCATATCCTTCGAACTATAAATACGCGGCTTTGTATCGAGAAAGGAAAATATTTTCTTATTTTTCTTCGCTCTATTTTCGCCACTGCAGAGCTGCAGACGTACCTTTGAAACATTATTATCTTACACCGGGGTTGAAATTAGAAACTAGAAGGTAGTTTCCGGTTTTCAAGACGAATACTTACTTACTTATATGACCAACGTAGGTGGGGCACCTTAATGAAGTCGTAAGACTTTGCAATTCCGCGCTATAACCGCGAGCACCTATTTGGATCTTTACAACTTTCCTGTACTTGCAAGTATAATTTTCTAACCGTAAATTTTTTAAACTCCTATGTGGATCCTACCGAGAACCCGGACCACCAGACTCTCTCATGTTGAACATTACTCACACCTTTTGCCTTTACTTGACAATAAACGGAGCACAGATGATGTGGACTTCCTTCTCAACGCTGCCATCTTACCCTTATCTAAAAAAGAGTAGGTAACGAAAAGTTTTCAGTCCGTAGCCGCATGGTCGTCTTGGGGATCAGGGATATAAGGGAAGGACTTGTAGTCGATTTGAGACGTCTTCGACTCTGGGAACCCCCACTAGTGGGACGCGAGGTACAATTGATGGTCCGCTGTCTGTATACATATACTCAGGGTTCTATCCCATCTTCATTGTTCCGCAGACATGTTTTTACGAGTAAAAATTGAGCTCCACGATTCAAGAATACGAGGGAGTCTAAGGACGCAAGTTTTACGATTTTCTTACGGCGGTCGTACCTGGGGCTCACCTACGGATTGCGTCCGCGTTTTCCGTTTTAGCGCGTCATGAAATATACGCGATGATCAAAATGCTGAAAGGTTACGATGATCAGTAAAAAAATTAACCTTTTTCTCACTTCACGAGTTCTAACGTTGGGTAATAATTTATCGCTAACACTTTCAGTTAAAATGAACAAATGTCCGTAGACGTGATGTATTGGATCCGCGCGATCCTTATCGTAGCAACATACAAATGCATTTCGTATTCAGCTCCGCATGCCGAGTGATAGAGGGTTAGAAAGTTTTCCTGTTTAACTTTTCCCACTCGCATGATGAATATAAGAGTCGAGAATGTTCAACACTTGTATCATTATTTCACTCCTGGATTTTGCGAGTTCCTTTATCATGCGTGACAAGATTCAATTCCTTCGCAACAAGGTATGGACGAGTATAGATCCAAACGAATCCTCCGGAAACGGTTCACTCAGTGAAATCACTACTGATATACTGATTGTTTTTTTCAATCACTCAAAGCCGGTAACCTGATCTGTTCGTGTTCAATATGTTTATGCAAATGGATCCTCCCAAGAAATTACTTTTTCAATATTTGCCTGTACATGCGTGGATCTTGATATATACCGAATACCCTTCAAGGATTTACGTTTAGATTTCGTTCGTCATGCGACGAGGGAGGAAAATAAGTTGTTTTCTTTCCGTTTCTGGTTTCGATGTGACCAACTTTTCGATCCTCATTCCTTTTCTCTTCAATTTGCTTTTCCTCAAGTTTCTGTTTCCGACAATAATCCTATTACAACCATACGGTTCAACGTCACGAGCACCTACTTCGTGACGAGAGTCGAACGTATTCCTTCTGTTTGTCCGCTTCCTGCTCCTGCAGATATCCGATCAGGATTTCTGTTTACTCTGAAAATTAGTGCGTCACGTTTGTTTTTCACGAGCCTCGAATCGATTCGTTGCGGTCATCGACCGTTAGAATGACAAACGAGGACCGGAAACCGACTTTGGCGAAACGGAAGGACCTGACGGGGTGACAATGTCGGAAAAAGCCTCGATTAGAATCAACGGCAAATACTCACTCTCTGAGGGTACAGCGTCATCCAATTAGTGTTCCAATTAAAAATTGCAATTACTTCGTACCTCTGACTGTGGGTACTCGATTATATTCCCGGGAATCACACGTTCTAAGGGCTATGGAACGAAACAAAAAAAAAATGTGCCATGTTTGTAGTTTCGTATATTGAAACGGAAAAGTCATACCCGGAGGGTAAATTTATTTGCTGTAATTCCAGGAGTAAAAATATACAACTGATAATAACTCGTCGGCTCTGAAAATATTTCATGTATCTACGGCGTAATGACCCGTTGTCAGATGTGGTGGCATCAAACTCACCGAAGCCAGAAGCCATAACAAGACGTTTTAAGAGGCGAAATTTCTCTATCCATATGCATGTGGGTGAAGAGACGACGCGTTCGGCTACCTCTGCGTATCCACATACTACTGTGTACACATCCCATTCTGCAAACATGACCCAGTTCGCGTTTACGCGAAAATCTATATTTCCTGTAACTTTTCAATCCATTTGGTCAAAACTTGGCGTATGCCCATGCTCTTTCCGTCTCTGTCCTCTGTCTCTCCGTTTCTCTCTTATCGTCAAACACACAAACCGCAGACACGCGAGTGTACGGACACGTGTTTACCTGGCAAAGCCAACTCGCCTACACTCCAACTCGCGGACCAATTTCATCAGGTACTGCCCGGGCTTCCACAAGGCGGCACTTAGACTGCTACCGTTTTACTCGAGGAAACTGCCCTGTAATCAAGTGGAGATTGGCTAAATATTACTAAACCAAGTGATAATTGCAGCCCTCCGAATGGGGACATCAAACTCGAATCGCTTCATGCATCCTGATCGTTTCGGAGCCTCACTCTTACGAGACGAGATCGAGTTCCCAGCCGACCGTCAATTCCAACGAAATGTGCGAAGATGATGGAAGACCGATTTTATGCACCAATTATTTTTATCAATTATTCAAAGAGAATTGATTTTATACGATTCTGTTAGATGACTGCACTTGTGTTATATGGGCCGGATTAAAGCTCCTGGGGATATTGCCCATCAGAATGCGTGGAACATGAAAGCTCGTTATGAGTGAGTACTGAAAAAAATTGGAAATACCGACCAAGTGTGGTTTGTTTATGATCTATTTCACAATGCCGCGTGGGGATCAATGATCCTCTTCGCTTTTGATATCTCGTTGTACGCGAGAGGAAATTGTTCCCAATGGCAACGGATTTAGCGCGACTCGCGACAAAGTTCGTGCACAATTACTACCTGTCCACATAATTATGCTTAAGGGTGAGCGCAAGTACGAATACGTGCGCATAAACGCGTCTCAACATCCTGGGTCCCAGGTTATGGCCTAATTCTCCTCATATACACGAGTCCGCATACTGACCACCAAGTACAGACTGTCATCCTTCTCTGATTGCACAGACGTATATACCCTGCTCGAGTGGTTTTGCGGTCCGCTCAACTTCGTCCTTGAACAAATACAAAGCAATTACCACCGCGGAAACATTACTGCAATTACCTACAACGCATATAAATCTCCTCCTTTTCTCTTCTTCCTCTTCTCTTTATCTCGCGGAGGGGCCGCTCTGCGGTTTGAACGAGGCTCACTCCGCGAGTCATCCCCTCAAAGCCACACGCGTACACAGGCTGCTTCTTTTTTTCTCACTTTTGTATAGTACGCATAGGTGAAAAGGTGAGGATGTATGCAGAGGTTAGGGTTCCTCCTATGTAAACCGCGTGTATTTCGTATGCGGGGGTCACCCTATATTGTTCACACCCTTCACACTCCTTCGTCCCAAGCGCGTAAAACTGAAAAGGGTCCTTTGGAATTTTACCGCCTTTTTTGTACGATATTACAACGGCTCGCGACGACCCTCAACCTCAACCTCAACCCCCTTTCCAAGTTTCAACCAGGGTGTCTGGCTGTCAAGGAAATCTGGAAAAAAAAACCGGAGAATTCCAGGAAATTTGAGCTCGTGTACTGGAATTTTTCAAATTCATAGATGTCAATTAATCTTCCCTTCGTTTCGTCGAATTAACACACTTGTTAGTGTGTCCGGTAATTGATGAAATTTGACATTTTTCTCGTTTTCAAGGACTGCCTTTGGCTTGAGATTTTTTTGTTCCAATTTTTTTTTCAGCTTATAGATTCCCAGAGCGCCATTTATATTTATAACACGCTGGAAGAATTGGAGCAAAAAATTTTATATACTGAATGTAAAATGGCTAATTTCCGGTATTCAATAATCAATAAATTATCGTCGTTTAATTAATGAAGAATTTGCATTAAAAAATTATGTCTTGAGGTAAGATGAATTCGGAAATTTCTGAATGAATTCAAATTTCCAACTGGTAAACCGGAAAACGTCAGAAGAATTAGATATTTCATTGATACTATAGAGATCGCGTTCATCTCCTTCCTCATTTTCCTCTTTTTACTTTCCGTCTGTCGACACGCGGTTCTTCCAGACCGCTCAACACTTCATTCTTTGAATCGGTCTATAAGCTTAGAGTAAAAAATCTGAACAACCAGAAAAAGAAGCGCAAGAAAAATTGGAGACGAACAAAAATGGAATGGAAAAAAAATATTGCAGCTATCCACTCGACTTCTCTGCAAGTCGGCTTCGAGCCCTTTCCCCTAGCTCTTTGCCAAGGACTCATACAACTGGGACAGAAAGTGGCAATAAGACTTACAAAAGTGCAAGCTCTGATTTATAATCTCCTTTATGTAATAGTAACACTTTTTTCTCATTTTTTTCCCCCTTATTCACTTTTTTCCCTCTCATATTCCGGTAATATTTTACTCGTTACAATTACACTTTTCATGTATGTATAGTTGGTTAACCCACATAATTACAAAATATAAAGTTTATTCTTATTTTATGTTTCAAGATGACAAAAATGTGTGGGGAATGTGAAAGCGATAGTGTGAGGTTGGTCGAAGGGTGTACTCAGAGATTTATATGTTTACTCGTTGCCATGGTGACCTTTTATTTTCCTGTCTCGAAATTCTTTTTTCAGATTTTTTTTCTTTATTTTTTATCGTTCTCTTCTCCGTTCGCTGCCCCTCTTCCTCTCCCTGTTCCACGGTGAACTCTGCAACCACCCGCCACTTCAGCCCCCGGTTTTAGCTCTCGGTTTTTGGCAGTGTGCCAAAAAACATTCGTGGAACTGTTTTCGACAGAAGAATTTAACAATATTTTTACCTTTTCTCATTTTCTCGTTTTCGGTTATCGGCTACTCCCTCGGTTCGCCACTCTTTTCTCCAACCGTTTTCCCTCCCTGTCTTCTCTCGTTATCTCTATCGCTCTTCGCCCGCCGAACCGAACCACGCCGGTTTATACATACATTGCCTTTTCACAGAGGACCCACCCCGGGCTAAGCAAACACTACTCCACCATTCGTCCTTGCTGCGCTTCCACTTCTACTCCGGGTCTCGCCTGATCCGAAAATATATTATCCGCCGCAAAATTCTGCAAATTTCCGCAAATATATAATCTGCAAATATAAAACACAAGTCGAGATTACATTCGGAGATTTTGATACCCAAATTATTGAGCATTTTGCGAGGTAATAAGCCAAGTTTGTGTACCGGAGTTTGGGCTAATTGCGAGCCTACTACTAATCGTAAGTTGAGTGAAGTTTATTTTTTATCCGTGGGTGGATAAGCTGGATGTAAACCAGGACTCATACGTGGATTAACGTCTTAGCTTTTTGTTTGTTATTCAAACTGTAATGCGAGGGATATAATGTCGTGTGGCTCGAGAACATTATTTCGTTATGAAATTTGAAAAGTTTTCAGTGATGCGTGTGTTTGAAAACGGTTTGCTGACAAAAAATGTACACAATGTACGTAACAGTAATTTCGTGTCAAAGAAAAAGTTTTATGCCCCCATTTTATGCCCACTGCTGAAATGTATTTTTTGCTTCTCGTTGTTGTGTATCCAGAGAGAGAAAGAAAGGTCTGCGGCAAATAGAATGGAAAGCTCCGGCTATCAACGGCAATCGCGAAACAGAAGTTGTTCAATTTCGGCGTCTATAGACAACGGAGCTTTTGACAGTTCGCAAATACGAGAAATTCCACTTCACTCTGGCTTTAGCGGGTCGGTAAAAAACTGACGAGTGCAAAGCTGCTTGTTCAGAGGCTTGATACTCTGCCGGATCGTCATTATTGAACGGAATTATGGTGAACACTTTTTTTTCTCTCTCTATAATTCATCTGCATTGGCTTATAATTTGAAAACAATATTCAGTAAAAAATTAATTCTCTTGTAAAAAGCGCACCGTACGCTTATGGGTATACGGTAAAGGTACCGCAGTTCGCAGACGCGTGTACTTAGACAGTTGTATTTTTTGTCATACATAATTTACGACTTGGTTTAGAGTTTCAGTTCTTCTTTAAAAACCTCGGCAAACTTGTACATAAG
This sequence comes from Euura saliciscinereae, assembly GCA_018420115.1. Taxonomy (NCBI): domain Eukaryota; kingdom Metazoa; phylum Arthropoda; class Insecta; order Hymenoptera; family Tenthredinidae; genus Euura; species Euura saliciscinereae. The sequence goes on along the minus strand of JAFFZH010015739.1, from coordinate 24,946 downwards.
CCCCCGAAGTAGCGGAGTTGTATCGTGTAGAAGTTTCATAAATTGACAAAAAAAAAAAAGAAAAAGAAAAGAAAAGAGACATATATACATTATAAATATATTTTCAAACTTCGGACCCGCTGCGAAATCTGAAAAAAAAACCTCTCCTAATCACAAAAACTTCTGACTTACGATTCTGCAGTGTCAAGTCGATTGTGTGTGGCAAATTTGCGAAATGCTGAACGAGGATCTGACACATCACTTATTTCAAACCTCGCATGCGTGAAAAAAAAAACCTCGTGCGAAAAGTAGATCATTCGCAATGTGCGCATGAGCAAACTTTTCTTTTTTTCACTGTTCTCTAATAAGACAAGCTACACAGTTGAAAATAATTTTGGTTTCTGGGAAATTTGGTCCCTGTTACTGCCTTTCCTGTTGAAAAAAAAAAACAAGATTGAAACGTGAAGGAGGTGTAGGAAATGAAACTGCCGAGGCAGGTTTTGAAAAAATATTGTTGGTGGTTTTTCTCGCTTTCATCATGAAAACGACATCGTGTAAATACTGCAAAAAAAAAAAAATAATATCGGTAAAGGCACGTTCGGGGAAATTGATTACAGTAACCAAAGTTAATTAGATTTTTGTAATGTAACGTAAGAACGTGAGAATTCGCATCAAAGAAGTTCCCTCCATCGGCGACCGGTGCTAATTTGCTGATGATGCGTATACCGCAGAGTATATTTTTTTCCTCAAAGTTGGATATTTCCTAGCGTCTTTGAGGAGCCTAAAATTGTGTTCAAACACCGTTTGTGTGCCAAAATGAGTTAGATTCAAACCAATTTAATCTCCGTCTCGAACCCCTCGGGAACGGTTGGTAGTATTTTTCAAATTAAACACCCCTATCTACTCTGGAAACGCAATGACGCAGGTAAAGGTAAACGTAGCGGTGCCAGTGGTAGCCAGGGTTAGTCCGCGGAGTTACGGGACTACCGGGATACGGGGTTGGAGGGCTGAGTAATATTTCCGGGCTACAAATGAATGGTAATTCACTCCGAGCACACTTCTATGTACTTCTATATTTTCTCTAGATACCTACAGCACGCGTATGTACCGTTATATCCATTATACTCCATGTACGTACTACGTAGCTAGTACCTAGATTTCAGCGCACACAGAGTAGTATAGTTAGACTCGCAGACTCGGTCACGCATATGCAAAATTATTACCGACTCCCTCTTAATTAGCGATAATAATCTCGTTGCCCAACAAATTGATCGTAATTAAAAACCAACGTGTTTAGGTATTTTATTTTTTGTTGCTCGTATCTTCTAGTTACGTCGTTGCGAAATCGATCCAGGGAATTGGTCGTTGTGATGAGGGACGCGAAAAGACTGAGGGTCCGTATCAATGTTCGTTTTTGTCATTTATACAACGAGGGTTGGTACCCGGGATGTGGATATATGTACAGCGGAGTGAAAAAAACGTAACGTCTGAGTATCTCCTCGACTCGCGAAATTCAAATTTTTTACCTTTTCAACCGTCACCTTGTTATACGGATGGGTTTTTCGCGAACCGCCCCATCGACGTTGTCAGTGAAGCATGCCGCTGACCCGTTTGGTATCGACCACCGGGACTCGAATGCTTGTACCCCTGACACTCCCACGCACGTATGTGCCGTGTAGATACCTCAGGATATTCAGGTGACTGCGAAAGACGAGTATAAACGGTTTTATGGATTTTATTCGACCTTGAACAGTCTCGAATCCTTGGACATTATTTTTTTTCCCTTACGAATTGAGTCGACAGGTGAGGAGGAAAAAAGATATATATAATATGTGTCCGCCTGTATGAGAGGTATGGATCCGTGCGTCCCATGTGTTATACAATATGTAGTACAAAATTCTCTCTTATCGCTCTAGAAGCCTGCAAACGAGATTTTTGCGGAGACGTAAAATAAAGGGGCAAAAACAACAAAAAGACGTGGTGGGATTTCAAAGCGTATCGTTGGTAATAGCTGACAACGGATCAAGACGTATTCCTGACGTGTACTCGTCACGTGACTTGGGTAGAGTTGGCAATGCTCCAAATCAAACTTTCAAATATTTCCGAATAAATAAATCCTCGAGATAAGAAGAAAGAGAGAGGAAAAAGATGATCGACCAGACTTTGATCCGATCCCCTATTGGAAATTATTATTATCCCCACTTCATTCCTGCACCGTTCGTTATCATTCGTTAAAATATCAGATCTTCAGGGTTTGATATTACGGCAATTTAAATTTACAGCTAAAATTAGCGCGGTATGAATAGAAACCGGAGGCTTTTAACGCGAACGCTGTAAAAAATGTACCAGTCTTGATCGTACGGAGAACGTGCTTGATTACTCCACTCATTCGAGAAGAAAATAATTAATTAACATTTTCCCGGTTGCGGATTAATTTTTTTTTCTCTCTTTTTAATACCCCCCCAAATATGCCGTATTGAACCGTGAGAGCTGCAGGCTTTCGAGGGAAAATTTATGTGTCGCGAAAAAAAAAGAAGCAAGTAAATCCGGTACATAAATATAAAACGAAAATTCCTATTTACGGATTTTCGCAAAAATCAAAATGCTCAGTGTTAACTTTAGGTTAACCGCAGTGTTGTACCCTTCTCGCCTCGGAAAATACCCTTTCGGGTTGTAAACCAAACCCGTTAAATATTTCACAATTTTTTCCTTGTTTGTACCTTCATGTCACCGAAACGGGGTAAAAGTTTGAAGTTTGAAACCGCGTGAATAACACGTGCGATAATCTTCGACGATGATAATGGAGCGGAGTACTGGTCATTCCAGTAGTTCTTCGGTACGAAACAATTCCGAGATACCCGCGGTTTAGTTCTAAAAAAAAAAAAAAAATTTAATTCCTCTAACGCAATCTGGTTAGAATTGCAAATTTTTACCGAGTCCGGGCTGCAGCAGCAAAACTCCCGTTGGAAACTCGGACGTGTGAGGGGGTTGCTCACACGTCCGAGTACTAGGTTCTCACCCCCTCACCTACCCCTACCCTTACCCTTATGCCTAGTTCCGACTCCACAGTTTCTATCCGACTAGCTGCAAGCTCTCGTTGTTTTCGGATTAATATTTTATGGGAAAATGATGTCGGTGTTTTAATCTCTGCATCGTGTCCCCTCGCTTGATAATCATAGCAACGTCAGTTTCAGTGCCGTGAAAATGGAGTTTCATTCATTTCCCGAATCGCAGTGGTTTCAGGTATTGCAACCATTTTGGAGGCTGGGTTAATGAAAAATTAGAATATTGCTATTTTCTCATTTCCTCTAAGTTCTGAGTTTTTCTGGTTGAAATAAATTTATAATCATTCCCGTATTGTATTTAATTAATTAACTATTCAACCGCGGTACACTCATCTAGCGTGTAACTAGCGTAGCGTTTTTGCAATCATTCTTCATTTATTTATAAATTCAGTTAGTATAGTTGTACATACATGTATTATGGTATATTCAAGTTCCTACACGCGAGGTTTTTATACCCCATATAATCGGGCGTGACGTCACGTAGATTTTTTTTCCTCACATCGCGTGATCGAGGGTTACGAGATTCAAGTATGAGAATCGAAAAAAAAACATCTCAGGCTACAAGCCAACGTTTTGCTACGCTACTCCACTACCGTAACGCGATGGTAGGTCAACGCCGTAAAAATCGTAAAGGTATAGCGATCTATAGGCACCGTCAGATCCCTCAGGAGCGCTCCTGACCACTTTGTCTCAAAATATTCACGCCTACGTCGAACGGTGATCAATCTTGTTAGAGGCGAGTCTGACGTCATTTATTTTTTTTACCATAAATCTTGACTGACGGCTGATTTCACGTTACTAGTCCACGTTACTGATACTAGTTCGATAGTAGCGAATATCTCGTTTTTTGAACCGTCATTACATACTGTTGTTAGTCAATTTCTAATATTCAAATATAGCCGCGCTCGAATATCTTAGACCATAAGGAATGGCGCTTCTCGCGTACGTTACTCTAGTGTCACTTCCTGTCTAGCTTTGTAGTCAGTCGCGCGGCGCTCACCACGCAGTACACATGTATAATAAAGACCACTCACATTTATATATATTCGCCTAACTATTGCTTTCAACCACATGCAACCTCCTAATCCTGCAACAGGTTATGGGCCCAGGAAAGGTTGCACAGACAATTGGTTTCGAAGTGTAGTTACAGTTTTCGGTTACGGTGGATAAACCGGCGAATACAGTTGTGCCAAACAGAAAAGGATAATGGCGGGCAAAAGCTCCCTCGGTGTCCTTCAGTCAATCGAGCGTTTAAGTGGCAGAGACAATTACCATACGTGGTCAGTGACAATGAGAGCTTATCTAGAGCATGAGGAACTATGGGACACGATAAAAGTGGAAACGGGAACAGTGTCAACGGATCCGAAGAAGGTAGCGAAAGCGCGCGCGAAAATTATTCTATCCGTCGACCCGGTCGTGCTGTCTCATATAGAGAACGAAGTAACCGCGAAGAGTGCGTGGGACAAGCTCAAGGAGGCGTACGAGGACAATGGATTGAGTCGTCGTGTTAATTTGTTGTGTACATTGACAACGACGAAACTTGAAGATTGCAGTTCCGAAGAAGAGTATGTGAACAAAATTATCACAACCGCGCATAAATTAACGGATACAAATCTTCAAATCCCAGACGAGTTAGTAGGTGCGCTCCTATTGGCTGGTTTGCCAAGCCAGTATCGTCCAATGATAATGGCCTTGGAGAGCTTGTCAACACCAGTGACCTCCGATTTGGTCAAGCAGAAAATTCTACACGAAGTAAAGTGGCATAGCAACAGCGAGTCAACAGGAGATTCATTTGGCTATTACTCGAACGTAAACAATCGCAGAGGAGGATTTCGTCGTGGAAGAGGGCGCTTTCCCAGAGGAAGAGGGAACAACAACACGTTTCACAAGCACGTGAGGTGTTACGAATGCAATCAACACGGTCACTACGCCAGAGACTGCCCTAACCCCAGAGACAGATCCAAAGGAGACTCGAAAGCGTGCAACGTGGAAGCAGAGCCTGCAGACGTTGATGTAGCCTGCGCGTTCATCGGGATGACAGCAGAGGACGGCTACACAACAAGCGATTGGATTGTAGATTCAGGCGCTTCCAAGCATATGTGTAACAACAAGTCTTTGTTTAGCTCTGTACGTAAATCTCGAGTCAATCACGTAACAATAGCCAACAGAGAGACCTTACCTGTAGAAGGTGAAGGTGAAATTCAGGTAACTGTAGGTAGCAGGAAAGTAAAACTGTTGAACGTTTTGTACGTACCGAAAGTTGCGGCGAATTTGTTGTCAGTTAGCTGTATAATTAACGCTGGGTGCAACATAGTATTTGATAACTCGAAATGCGAAATATTGAACAGAGAAGGTACTGTTGTCATTACCGGATATTTGTCACGAAACGGAGTTTATAAGTTAAACATAAGTACTAACGTTGATCGAAATGTCCAGAATCCTAGTAGAATCGTCACGGCGTTCTCAGGCGAAGCCAGTGAGAGCATGAGCACGTGGCACAGACGCATGGCGCATCTGAACTTGGAGTACCTGAAAATTCTGATGAGGGACGCTGCGAGCGGCATCCACTTCGTTCCACAACAGCGACTGCCGCACTGCGAGCCCTGTGTAAGAGGTAAACTTGCCAGGAAGCCGTTCAGACCGAACGAGAAGAGAGCGACGGAGAAATTGATGCTGGTGCACACGGATCTGTGCAAAGTGGAAACCAAATCAATCGGTAACGCTATCTATTTTCTCACATTTCTGGACGACTATAGCAGGAAAAGCTTTGTCTACTTTTTGAAGACGAAAGATCAGGTACCACAGGCATTTGAACATTTCATAAATTATGTGGAAAATCAGAGCGGATGCAAGATAAAGGTTCTCAGAAGCGACAACGGCAAAGAATACATAAACGCAAGGCTGCGTCAGACGATAGAGCAACGCGGTATTAAACATGAAACGACAATTCCTTACAGTCCCCAACAAAACGGTCGAGCAGAGAGGCTGAATCGGACACTCCTCGACAAAGCGCGTTCCATGGTGATCGATGCGGGACTCAGCAAGGACTTTTGGGCGGAGGCCATCGCGACAGCCTCGTATCTATCCAACAGATCACCCAAAAGCTGTCTACAGATGAAGACTCCAGAAGAGCTTTGGACAGGAACCAAACCGGACTTATCACACGTGAGGATTTTTGGATCCAAAGCAGAGGTACACATACCGCAACATATGAGGGAAAAGATGGACCCCAAGACCAAGGAATGTCTATTACTCGGATATAGCCCTAATCAGAAAGGTTATCGTTTGTGGGATCTTGATCGCAAAAAGGTGATCAACAGTCGAGACGTGATCTTCAAGGAGAACACAGAACCGAACATGACGGAGAGGACGACAGCAGTCCTACCCTTGAATGACTCGTTCGACAACGATGATGGAGCAGAAGATCCAGACAACGATAAGCCAGAGGACGTGGCAGAGGAAGAAGCACCGTCGACGCGAGACAACGACGAAGAAGAAGACGAGGCGGAGCAGAGGCCAGAAGATCTCCCAGAATCGTGCGAAGATGAATCCAATGATGATTCTCAGATAGCTCGCACCAGGAAATCGAGTCGAGTATCAAAACCACCGAAGAGATTAGACGACTACGTAATTTATTCGACAAACAGCGATTGTGGCGATCCACACGATTACGACTCAGCAGTCGACAGCGAAGAAGCTGCAGCGTGGCTGAAAGCCATGACAACCGAATATCAGTCGATCGTAAAAAATGATACGTGGGAACTTTGTGACCCACCACCGAACACAAACATTGTGGGAACGAAATGGGTCTACAAAAGGAAATTAAACGGCAACCAAACGACGTACAAGGCAAGATTAGTTGCCAAAGGATACAGTCAGACGGAAGGGATCGACTACCACGACACTTACTCGCCAGTCGTAAGGTTCACAACCCTTCGCGTACTGTTTGCATACGCAACGAAACGAGACCTAGAAATGCATCACTATGATGTTGATTCAGCATTTTTACACGGCGAATTGGACGAAGAGGTTTACATTCAACAACCCGAAGGCTTTGAAGTCCCAGGATTGGAGACGAGAGTCTGTCGACTCAAGAAAGCCATCTACGGACTACGCCAGGGCAGCAGAGTTTGGAACGAGAAGCTAGATGCAAGGTTAAAGACGATGAACATGCATCAGTTGACGAGCGACCCGTGCGTCTACTACCATTTTAGTCGCGAAAAACTCATCATCGTGGCTATCTTCGTGGACGACATCCTTGTTTTCTCCAACTCACTGGATTTCGTGTCAATTCTCAAGAATGGACTCTTCACTGCTTTCTCCATGAAAGATCTTGGCGATATAAGGAAATGTTTCGGCATCAACGTTAAGAGAGACAGGTTGCGAGGGATCATCCAGTTGGATCAATCCGATTACGTTAAATGTATCCTAAAAAACTTCCACATGGACGAGTGCAAACCTGTATCGACTCCGATGGAACCCGGATGTGTTTTGTCGCAGGAAACTCCTCCGCAGACACAAGAAGAGCTAGAGAGGATCCGACGTATTCCATACCAAAACGCAGTTGGTTCGATCATGTATCTGTTTCAAGCGACGAGACCCGATCTAGCATTTTCCATAAGCTCAATCAGCAGGTTTAATAACCAATACAACGAACAACACTGGAATGCAGTTAAGAGAGTATTCCGCTACTTAAAAAAGACCTCTGATTATAAATTGACTTATTCGAAGAGCGGCGACAATAAGTTGATTGGTTACTGCGACGCGAGCTGGGGAACTGATGAAGCTGACGGACGCTCAGTCACCGGATACATCTTCCAACTCCAAGGAGCAGCGGTCTCGTGGAATAGCAAGAGACAAGCGTCAATAGCACTGTCCAGTTGCGAGGCAGAGTATTACGCTTTGTCCACAACGGCTCAAGAAGCTATCTGGCTCCGAGGGCTGACGACAGAATTGAAAATTCAAAATCCAGATCCCATTAACATCAAATGTGACAACAAAGGAGCGATAGATTTCTCCAGAAACGCTAAATACAGTCCCAGGACTAAACACATTAAAATTCGAAGAAACTTTGTCAAAGAGCGTATAGAAAAAGGCGAATTAACGATCGATTTTGTGCCATCTGAATACCAGTTAGCCGACGCCTTAACTAAACCGTTACCAAAGCCGAAGCTAGAGTCATTCATTGTACAAGTAGGATTAAGAGAATAAATTGTTTGTAAAGTTGTTTATAAGTTTGTTACATTTATAATGAATGAGTTACGTTTATAATGAATGAGTGTGTTATGAGATGAATGTTTTCATACAGTTTATATTTTTGTAGTTTATGTATATGTGATTTACATTTGTCTATATTTGATATTCTTCAATTGAGGTGGGATGTTGTTAGTCAATTTCTAATATTCAAATATAGCCGCGCTCGAATATCTTAGACCATAAGGAATGGCGCTTCTCGCGTACGTTACTCTAGTGTCACTTCCTGTCTAGCTTTGTAGTCAGTCGCGCGGCGCTCACCACGCAGTACACATGTATAATAAAGACCACTCACATTTATATATATTCGCCTAACTATTGCTTTCAACCACATGCAACCTCCTAATCCTGCAACACATACACGTGAATCTACAGGGTGGCCCATTTCATGTGTCGAGAATGGGAGGAGCTTGAAGCGGCACAACTTTGAAACGGTCAGATGTAGATTTGACGCGAAGCTTGGATCGTCAGCTTTGAAATCCATTTCTAACACCAAATTTGGATCTGACTGTTTCAAAGTTATGCCATTCTAAGCCCCTCCCATTCTGGACACATGAAATGGGCCACCCTTTAGATTTACGTGTATAATGATTTACAATTTCACGCAGATCCTTTTTCCAAATACAGTTTATCATACGGTGGGTCTCCAAACCACCTAGAATCACGATTGAAGTAGTTGAAAAAATTCAGAGGTACCAGTTCGGAGTTTGAACACGCGAACCACGGTGAACCACCGTGATACTTACACTTCCTGAAGTGATACTAGAGACATTACGCCCACAGCGGACTCTAGGTTCTCGACATCGAGGGTTTTTTTTTCTGACATTCAGGTCGCTATTATTATTTAGGGGAATAATTTCATGCTTCTTTGCCCCCCCCCCCCCCCCCCGCACACCCCCCCCCCCCCCCCCCCCCCCCCCCCCCCCCCCCTCTCCCGTCTCCCACGTCTGCTGGCAAACAGGTGGAATTTCGCCTTTTCCAGAAGGGCAAAAAACATTCTTTGACATTGGTACGTCTGGCGACGGTATTTCACCCCTATATACGAAAACATGATTCGCCCGTTGGTATATATTCAGTCTATTCTATATGTATTTATATCTACTGGTTTCTCCTCTACATGCGACAACGTCGGGGGTTGCTAAGTTATTTCACCCTCGGGGTTAAGGATACTGGCAGGTATAGAAGGAATTGATTCGTTTTATAGTTATTTCAATTAACCTCCGAATTGCCTGGTACATTGTTATCGGTGATGAAATTATCCGATGATTTAAAACGGCTACAGCTTTAAGTAAGATCTTGCGTGCAAGATGGCGGTTCGCCGGAGGGTTACTTCAAACCTGGCGTGACGTCACGCCAATTTTTTGACAACTGCCGCTCGATCTTTTATCTACTTATTCGCTATTTTTGTTTTCTTCGGATGACCACTTAACACAAGTTGAAAATTTATATCGCCCACTACTGTTTATTGCCAAGTCTCACAAGTTTCTATATATAGTTTTGGTGTAAAGCGGTCAAGGACCACCCTGAAAGTTTTTGGTTCCGGGATTCGTTTGATGGAAAAGAGCCAGTTGTATAAAAAAGAAGCTAAAGTGATAAAGTTTGCGCGTTGGAGTGACAATTTTTTTTCCTCCCCTTTTCTCCCTCAGACCTTTCCTTTTTTTCCGGCTTCGCTTGGCGAGTTTCGCTGGTAATTTTTATTTATGGGTCCGACCCAACCGCTCCGTTTCTCCTGCAGACTTTAGCTAGAAAATCCGAGTCTGCGCTCTGTTCGAATCAGCTACGTTATTATGTAGCTTCACTCGAGCCTGTTTGGCAGAACTGAGAATCTCGAGTCGCAAATGGTATTTTGATCATTGCCTCGGTATTAATCCCTATCTGCACTCACGTTCTCCTAAGATTATATCGCGTTTCGCGAAATGCCTAAGCGTCCCAATCGCGTGCCGTAGGATTGAAAAATTCCTGAGCTAAATACGTCTCGCAATGTATAGATACGCCCTCATCGATTTTGTATTGATTCTAATATTTATTGAAAATTTCGCGTTTCTCACGAAACAGTTTGACAGTTGGATCCTGAATTACAAACGTGCTCGTTCAGCAATTTTTTTTTCCCATCATCAAAAATGAGATTTGAATAATTTGAAAAGTGATGAAACAAGGATGAAGCGTAAGTAACAAAGTTGCGTGAGAAGTTTCGAATTATAAAATACGAAATAAAAAAAAAGTAGATCCGAATCATTTGTGACGTAGAGAGATTAGCTGTTGGAAAGAATGTGACTGAGATTTATTATCATAGATAGAAAAAGGGAATGTCAAGATTTGCACATTTCAATTATTCTACCAGCTAGTCGTGCGAGTCGTTGGGATTTAGTTTTGGCAAAAGGCAGCCCTTTTTCTCCCCAAGGGTATGCGAGACGCGTGAAAAATCCCTAAGAGTCTTCGCAGCTTTTTCTTTATCGAGATTCATCCGTTGTTTCCACGAGGCGAAAAGCTTCGGTCTAAAAGTGAGAAAAGAAAATAAGTGTGAAAATAAATATATATATATAATACACGAAGAAGCTTGTGGCATTGAAGAGCGAAAGACCTGGGATCCGCGAATCGTCCCGATATCAGTAAACCCCCGAATCTCACCATACAGATTTCACTAGACTGTTACGACCCCTGATATTCTCGTCGCGAGACAATTTTTGATAAAAATTTCAGGCGTTCAGCATCGCTCCCCCTTACCAAGTGGAACTTCGTTCGGTGCTGAAATTGGAAATGTTCGCGACGGCAGCCCGCCAATGATCGAGGTATCGCGTTGGGGCGATTACAGATTACAAGTCCCCCATATTACGGCGAACCCCTTTTTTCGAGGTATATCCATTTTTGAGGAGATACATAAAAGAGTAAATATCTGCTACAAATAGTACACAGTGCGGGTATGAGGGTATCGCTTATGAACGCTTTGAAACTGTTGCGATAAAAAATGTTATCTTTTATTGACGTCTGTCGATCAGCGACGATCCACCCCGATTAAAAATTGACGGATATAAATACAAATGGATCCGATCCGTCGCCTAGCTTTACAATACATCGGAAACACATTCAACTCGTATATTTATCGAACAACATGTATAACAATGCCTTTTTGTATCACGGCTAGAGGTACATACGTACAGTAATTGTTACTTCTCTGTTTTTCCATTATTTTTCTTCAACGTTTTTCTTTGCTAATTGATTGGCTAACCTTTTTACTCTTTCTCTCCTTCTCTCGCTCTCGCTCTATGGCAAAGTTGGCAAAAGTTTCACCTCCTCGCGGACATAAAACCGGGTCGCCTAAGAATGAGGAAAACTTTTAAATTTAGAATATACTTTATCTCTACGAAAAAATACACACTCACAAAATCCTCGGTTATACCTACGACGTTATTTTCTGTCGATAATTTTCACCTACTACCGAACCAAAAACAGTTGGGTTCGTCACGACTCCTTATTTTCATTGATGAAAGATTATATGTGCTATGATGTGCTGCTACGTCAGTATTCAGTACAACAAGCTCGTCCACTCCTCACTTCAAATTTTATAATCCATATTTCTCGTTGTTAATGTGTTAATGTTGTAGAATATATGAAAAAAGTCGATTTGGAAATCGGAGCACATGTAAAAAAAAATCGTTCGATGGATCAATTCGACGAAGCGGTACAAGGAGAATTCGATGGAATATGAATTCCTGGTAATATTTTAGTAATTTATGAATATTTTCCAAGATTTCTTCGAAACACCCCTTGAGGATCAGATTACATCGTGGAAGGTTGAAACTTTTTTTTCAATACATTTACTACCATAGAATAAAAATTGATGGAAGAAATTCAGGATGAAAATTTTTCCCCTCAATGTTTGTAGACAAATTTTGATAGATGTAATGTAGTATATGAACATAAATGTCCCTCAATTTTCTCGAATGTTTTTTTTTTTTAAGAACAGTATAAAAAGTATAAATATGACCGGCTGTGGAATTTCGGGTACAAGGTATGTAGATTTTGGTACCGATACGCATGATACGTTTCACTTTCCATTGACAAAGAGAACGGAGACACGGGTACCTGGAACTCATTCTGATATTCGATATTCGATAGTACGGGTTCAATTTATTTTCCCAACGTTGAAAAGTTGATGGTGTGTGACTGATTGTCAGCGGAAAGCTTTTGACCTCTGATAGATAAAAAAAAGAGATAGTCTCTGACTGGGTGAAATTGTTTCGTGGAAAAATATAGTTATTGGTATAACGACCCTTGAAGAAGTCGTGTCGTTCTACAATGGAGTTGCAATTCTTGGTTTTATTCTTTCTATACATATATACGTAACGTGGAAGATATCGGAAGGCGAAGAAGAAGCGGAACTCCGCCTCCACATCCACAACTAGAACTGGAACTGGAAGTGGAACCGTGAACCTCTGGCGACCGCGAGTCTTACGGAAGAATAAAAGGAGTGGAAAACCAATACTCCCTCCTTTTCTCAAATGAATTCGGTCAGAGTTCCCTTGTAGCTAGTGTCTGTTACGATTTTTGTGGACGGGCGCCTCGCAGGTTACAGGAAACAGGGGGCGGGTTCCGCAGAAGCTTCACTATGCGGATGACATTCCCGGTTATTCGACAACGAGTTTTTCATTGGTTATCACAAGCTACTGAATTCTGAATGGAGCCACTTTTTTTCATCTCAATCTCGCGTCTTACTTCCACCGGAAATACTTGGACCGCGGTACAGCCTTCCTATCACAAGTTAACAAGCTGTATTTCTGTACGAAATTTCTTCGTATACGATTTATAGTCGGTTGAGTAACGAGTTTTTCATCGTTCTTACATCATTCTTTCTCTTTCTTTTTCATCTCCACGCAGCGAGTAGAGAAATAAATTCTTACTCTCGACGATAAACTTATTGTTATATATGTGCAATCATTTATTTTACTTCGTTCACGATGTAAAGCAAACTCTTCTATATTCCCTGCTTTTCAAGTTCTTGCAGGGGGTTAATTATTCTATCTTCTAAGGATTCCCCCTTCTTCGTCTTTCTTTCGAGAAAACAGAGAATTTCCTTCAACAATGAATCCCGGTATTTACTGGATTGCAATTTAACCGCAAACTTTTTCTCCGCCGTAAAACTTTTAGCTTGCAAATAAGAGCTGTCCATGGCATTGTTATTCGAATTCTATACCGTTCGCATTTACTGGACCAAGGGTCCAGTTTTTATTTTCCAAGCTACGTGTTCACCCTTAGATTCGAAGGAATAATTAGCAATCAGTAGGATCTATGGCCGGGTGGAAATTTCGCCTCTAGTCGTGACCGAAATCGCACGAGAAATTCACATTTGGTTATGGCCGGAACTTCAAAGATTGAATTTTCAACGAAGATCGGTGTATAATTCAGATGGTATCCGTGCAACGATAGTATACCAACAGTAATTAGCGAACAACTAAGCTATAACTCAATTAATTACCACAGGGCAAAAGCAGATACTCGAGACTTTAAATAATTTATACAGTACAACGTTGCGCACGTTATAATTGACTTCTCTCCTAAAACACTAGAGAGGCGTAGGGTTATTTCGTGTATTATATGATGCACTATTCTACTACCTGTACGACTTTACGAGTGCAAAGTGGAAAGTGGGAAATGCGCGAGGCGTCGAAATAATAGAAAGTCCATAAAACGTAGAAAATGAAGAGACGTCCGTGTCGTTGACTCGTCCTCCGTCTGAGTGTTAATGTTCGTATGATACAAAGGCACATTGTTTAGCCGCCAGTCGGGCTGTCCTTTCTTCGGACTCTCAATTATAATGCTCTTTTCATGTCACTCTTCAAACGGATTGTGATTAATGCGGTAAGAGTACGTGCCTTGGTTCCCTGGTGCCCTTATTCAACACTTTTAAAAAATACTGCTCTAGAAATTTTTCCGGCTTCAGGCAGCAGACCGAAGGTTGCGGTCTCGCTGGAAAAATTCCTGAGGCCATTGCGCTGGTCATTTAACTCACGTTAGTTCTCTACCTCTACCTCTGGGAAATACGCTCGCGAAGCCAAAGCTTGGATTTTCTCATACTTTTCATCGAATGAAATAAGAAGATGAAAATTCTTGTGCACACCGCAGCTACGGAGCTGAAATACCGTTTTGCGAATCAATTCGTTCTGTTACATTTCAAACACACCAGAGATTATTCCATCACACAATTTTTACCATCCCTCTGACAAAGCTTTAGAACACAGGGAAGTTTCATGTGTAGCGCGATCAGACGGTCAAATTTATCGTGTGACGTGAAACGAAACTTGAATCACACGAAAACTAATATGAAAAATCAAGCTCAACAAGTTTTTAATCTGATGGAGTGGACAAAAATGGTGGAACTAGTCCCTGTTATCACAGGCTGTGACAATATATTTATCGAATCGAATGGAACGATCAATTAATAATAAGTCGTTTGTAGCTCCGTAGAGGAGAAGGTTATTTCATAGACTTTTCCAGACGCCGAGGAATATAACGTACCTGGAGAATCACGGGTCTATCTTTTTGACCTACTTCCGGCTCGTCTCACCTCATCTTGAGGGTGATTCAATTTCGACTGTAGCCTCTCCAGCGGCAAATTTACTGTATTGATCTTAATAATTGCACCAGCCACTTCAATCTTAAATATTGAAGTTAACGTAAGACGTGAAATGTATTATTTTATCAGAGATATAAAAGTACTCATTGTTACTATTATATTATGGATTTTCCCAAACCCGGATCAGCATTATACCACGTTGACGTTATGTTACCGCTCGACGTACATCGTGACGGACATTCAGCACCCTCGGGAAATCAAAAAATACCCCCATGCAGTATATATCAGTCCATGGACATCCAGTAGAGTCCTTCGCAATGACATTATTCATGAATAATTGGTTTTGTTGATCGCTAGTCATTACATCACATGGTCATCATATTACGAAAAAATCGAAATTACATCACCATTCATAACAAGTGTTCCATCATCGATTCCATTCCTGATTCCTGTGTCACCGGGTTTCGTTCCACGACCATGGGCAATAAGAGTTTGAAATCACTACACAAAATCTTTTTTTCCGGCACAGGCATGAACAAGTCACTTTTTGACGCCTGTTTTCGGTCCGTAAAGTGGCACTTTTTATGGCTAGCCGAAAAAAAATTTTTTATGGCTAGCCGAAAAAAGATTTGGTGGTTATGTCCACGAAATTTTTTTTCGGCTAGCCATAAAAAATTTTTTTTCGGCCCGCCATAAGAAACGCCACTGCACGGACCTCAACTGGCGTCAAAGTGACTCTTCATGCCTTTGCCGGAAAAAATATCGTATGGGGCGCACCCGTAAAGTAACTGTTCGGCGAGGTTATGTTTTTAGTACTCTCCGTTGGCTTTACCTTAGGCTCGCCTTCGGCTCGCCGGTAAAACCAACGGCTCGTACGAAAAAACTAACCTCGCCCGAAAACAGTGACTTTACGGGCATGCCACATAATATACTATTGTACCGAGCTGTTATCGTAAAAGATTTATCAGTTAAACCTACGCTAAACCGCAAGGGTACTTGCTGGAGGGACTTTTCTTCACATCCACTTGTTAGAGAAGAAATACGACCGAGGTAGAAATATATGTCGAATATCGTTTCGCCGGGTAGAATTGAACTTTTTTCCTTCTATTTGGGTACTTTACCGTCGATTTTCACCCAACATAAGGAAAGCTTCTGCGATCGGAGTGATTTCTCGGAATACATAAACGCTGTCTCAGACTTCGTGTGGGTACCACAGTCACGAATAGACGGAAAAAGCTCAAACCTCGAAGATCACGATACAGTTGAATTGTAAAAAAAAGTACAAGGAATAACGAAAGCTGCTTCTTCCTTATCGAGTTAGCGTCAGCATGGTATCTTTTTCGACTGAAGTTTTATTCCGCTTATCCCCAACCGTTTTTCTAGCTCATCTATACGCCGTTCGAGAAACATGAAATTCACATTTTTATTTTCATTCTCATGCGAGTCACGTTATGCTACGCTTAGCTCCGCGTTTATGGTCGAGGACGAGGCGTCCTGTGCTGTCCGACCAGTCCTGACCTGTTCCACTTCGGATTGACGGATGTCAGAAGATGTTACGAAATGATGCATTCACATTCCATGATCATACTTAAACGTTTTATTTTTTCATGCCAGCTGCAACTCAGCGAGGTGCAGAGAACCTATAATATATATATATATATATAAATATGTCTTGACGATCGCCGAGTGCTAGTACCAGTCGATGGTCGCGCAGAACCGCGCCGAAGGTCGTAAATTTTGCCTTAAAGTATATCGGAAAGTGTTGCGGAACGTCGATAAATGGCACTTCCTTCAACTCTCCGCCATTATGAACAGACATGTCGCATTCATAGTTGAAATGGGATTCGGTATAGGATCAGAGACGGGGAGCCAAGTTTCCAGGACTGCGTTAGCGATATACTCATATGAAAGAACCTGGCGGACAAGCCACTTCGTAGAACCGAAAACGTTTTTGGATTCCCGTAGGTTCTATACAGAATAGAGACCCGCGTGTAATAAAGGAAGGGGTTCAGCTTGATATTTTACAGTAATTTGTTACTGTGATCTGGCCCTTCGCGTGTCTCGTGTCACGAGTACATTAAATCCGTTCGTTCCTGCACGCGTTTAGTTCCATGATATAACCGAGGTATAAGAGCAAGGTGTGTTTTCCAACGGCGATGCACGCCACCAGGGGTCAAAGGACACGGTCTTCGGTCTCGCGGGGCTTTGAGGGCTCCGGTATCACAGATACGTGCGAGGGGTAGATTAGGAGGTGTGTCTAGCCGTAGATTACCGGCAGAATAAGGGAGGTCGTCCAAAGATTAGGGAAAGCATTCGCCAGGAATCGTATCTCACATTTTTTTCCCCCAAGTTTCGTAGGGAAATACGTCGTTTTTGTTTCAAATTTTTTATTTTGTTCGATGATACACGGAACCCCTCGAAACCCCGGAGAGGTTGGAGGTCTTCCTTGAGTCGAAGTTGGTGGATACACGCGGTATTGTAGTGCTAGGGTCAACTCACGGCATTTCGGGGTCTTCTTGTGGTTGGTGGTACGTACCTTGGAATCGAGCGCGGTGAACTGGGTGAATTTGTGGTTTCCTTTTGTACCCATAATGGATTTGTAGTCGGGGCTACCTATACCGCCAAAACGTCGAGGGTCAAAACCCTAAGCAAAATAATTTATCGGTTTTGTATAATATTCGCATTTGCGCATGTTTTTTTTTTATTTGCTTTTCAATTTTTATTTTCATTTTTTCCCATCTTATGGAAATTTATTCTGATAATCTCCACTGATTCTTTTTCTGTTGTTTCTTTTCCAACTCTTGAATAAATAACATCGAGTTAAATGCCACGTTCTCACCCGGTAATTATAAACCAACCGAAACCGGCTTTAGATACAATCGGTGGAAAAGGCACGAACCCGCGCTATAATACATTTCCATTTTCAACGTTGATCTGATATACTTTCGGATATAAATCAGTGCTCGGAAGTGATGAAATTTTGTTATTTTTAGCTACAGGAGGCAACAATTTATCCTCAAAGAAACAAAGTGAAAACTTGACGACAGACTCAAAAATGGAATTTTCCAGTATTCTTCCTCTTCCTCTTTCTCCAGTCTCGTCATATTTTATTCGACCAACTTTGCGGCGTTGACAAATCGCAAAATCTTTCATCGCGTCAAACCAAGTCCTCTGACCATAGTTTTGACAGATAATTTGAGTGTAGTGGCAGATGTCCCCCGGGACGCCACTTTCGCACGTCACGGGGGCTAATTAATGACTTTCACAGTAGTAGGCTGTTCGCCTGTTTCTGTCGCTAGCAATTCGAGTGACAATTCACAAGGGGAATAATATCACGGTTAGTACACACACGAGTGTAAAAATATGCACATGGCAAATTTGTAACGCATGCAAAGATACTCTCTGAAACATTGAATCCGTTTTGGTGCCATGAGGTAGCTTCAATCGTGGTTAGCAACGTTAATGCAAACAACGTTACACATACCTCGTCAAAACGCTGAGTAAACATGAGCCAATCGGTAGATAACGGGCCATTAAGCAGTAGAAAATTTTGCTGCGTATGCAACATGAGTGATCCGTAATCCCCTAATCGTAACACGAGCTGCCTTCGAACCCTGTGAGGTGTAGTCTTTTCGCCTCATTGACTGCTAACGCGGATAGATGACCCTGTCCACAACATGCCTACCGTAAGTCAACTTAAAATTACACGGGTCATTTCTCATTATCTTCATTGGCCTTTGCTTTCTCGCAGTTACTCCAAAATATGACGTTTTCACGAAGACTGGGAGAAGCAATCGAGCAGATTTTACAAAAGAAGAACCCATCACTTTTCACTTCACTTCACATGTATAGCAGATTTTAGTCTGCATGCAGTGATTTTCACTGTTTTTCGGGTTAATTTATCATAATCCTGTGTTGTATAGTTGAAATTACTATATCTAGTGACGTGTTTCTGCCCTTTTTTTTAACCTTAGTGTAGCATTTGCAAGTATAGTACCTACAACTATAATTATCGTATAATCTAAGCACAACGTAGTGGTGGCCCCTGCGTCGACACGTTTCAACGGATCAATCGATAATTTTTAATCCTGTTTAATTTAGGTACTCGTTATTATGAGCGATCGCTGATACGGTGGTATTTTAATTGATTGGCTTATCGAATCCGGCCAATTAGGAGTGACCATTTAAAACGCCCAACTTAGGAGCTGGGGCGAATAAAATTATCGTTCTTCCTTTTTATACGAACGTCAAGTTGGTTTCGATGAAAAATTTTCAATTATTGAATCAAGTTGAACATCCTCTGAACGCTGAATAAGCTTCCAATTAAAGTATAATGCCCGGATGGACGTGGTCCTCTGAATTAATTCGCCCATTTTCCATGAAAACGTCAATCCGCTTTATGTGTGGGCGATTCTTTGCCACCTATGGAAATCTTGCTATAAAATCCAGTAATCTCAGACACGTGAACGACCTACTCAGGTACCTGGAACACGTCCGCGGTCGATAGATTAACCTTTGGACTCGACCTAATCAACGGAAGAATGCCCACGGGCCCATCAGGAAGATTGTTAAAGGTTTCATGATTCTTTAATTTCAGAGATGATTTTGATCAGCTGAAAAAGTGTCTTTACACTAATTTACACCCGGTAGATATACCAGCGACAGTCTAGTTGGTTGATTTAAAGGTTTGGCGTGCTTCCGATCATGCAGGAAAATGCTTCAATCTTAAGCACACCTGGCGTAGGACGATGCGGTGGCGTGTTATGCAGTGATTTTGAGTAATTTCAAGTTTCCTGGGCTAAGTTATTACGTTTTATCTCGAGTAAAACCATCAATTTTACCCTTACCCAGCCAGAGACTTTACTGCGAGTGGCAACATAAAGATACAGCTATTGTGTGACAATTTTCGATACATTCTTTCGAATTTTGAAATTTTGTGGAACGAATTATCTCAATGATAGCGACATATATTATTGAACCGTAGAAACAGTGTCTTTTTAGTGTCTCTTTAAATTCATAGTGAAATGTGGAAGGCGATAGCTGCGGAGTGCTGAAAATTGAATAACGTCAGCTTTTACGTGCGTCGTCGGATAGAAGAATGAAAAGAGAGAGAAGGAAAGGAGGTCTTTCCTCGTGGCAACCTGTTGGTCCTTGCTTTGTGCCAGCCCCGAGCCTTTGCGTATCTGTATTTCCGGTGTTGGGGACTATAAGTCCATACGATGCAGTCTCGAAGTTAAATAGAATCGGATAGTCACATGATCGCTGGAATTCATAACCAATAAACCAACCCGACAACTTCCCGGCCTGTTTTCAAACTGAAATTCACCCATAATCTGACAATCAGTCAGCGGGTGCAGCTGGTCAATCGAATCCCATCCATCCAACTGTTTTCCATTTATGTTTTATTCAGCGGTGAATAGAACCCTCCGGGTACAGTAGCATCCACGAGTTATTGTGTTTGCGAATTAGAAGCTCCTACGATTTTTGTCGGTTCGTTTCGCCAGTGAATCACCCGCAAAATCGTTGAGTGAAGAGAATTGAGAAAACGGACAAAAAGACGACAGCGAATATCTGCGTCCGATGACAATCCCACCGAAACATTTCCATTCGATCACCTTCGCTGTCAACAATGTGAAGCTTACTGTACGTATTGGTACCCGCGTGTATGGGTTTGAAATTCACGCTCGTTCCACGTAAGTGCAGCTCTGCTGCCAGGCGCACCTGCGTTTCCGGTACCCATACGTATCCCGCTGCATCTTGAAAACGTGTATTATATCTTCACCTATATGGGAATATTAATGGGCCTAAAAGCACACACAG